>JAPXFY010000034.1:39762868-39810368 GCA_030674185.1 Monoplex corrugatus
AAAGAAAAAAGCTGACCACATATCTCCTCTCCTGGCACAACTTCACTGGCTCCCTGTATCAAAGCGCATACAGTACAAACTAGACACCATGTGCTACAAAAGCCTCAATAACGCAGCCCCCGATTACCTGTCAAGCTTACTTGAGATCTATCTTCCCTCACGTACCCTCCGCTCTGCCTCCGATCCTCTGACTTTTCGCTTTCCACGCACTAAGCTCAATACCTATGGTCCACGAGCCTTCTCTGTTTCTGGTCCACTCTCCTGGAACAAACTTCCTCTCTCAGTCCGTCAGCAACCTACTTTTGTCTCCTTCAAGTCCGCTCTCAAAACTCACCTTTTCTCCTCCGCATAAAATCCTAACCCCCCTCTGCAGCCTGTCTCCGCTCGGAGGGAATCACATGGTTATAATATATAATTGTATATGCTATGCTCTCTATAATTTTCCATTGGTTTTATTCTTGTTTTTATTCTTTCTCCCCATTTATAGCCATGCGTGTGTGTGTATGTGTGTGTGTGTGTGTGCGTGCGTGTGTGTGCGTGCGTGCGTGCATGCGTGCTTGCGTGTGTGTCTGCTTCAGCGCTTAGATTTGATTTTATCAAGATTTTGCGCTATATAAATATTGTAATTATTTATTATTATTATTATTATATGGTACATACGACCATGATTTTAAAAGTCAGACACCCTGGTTCCTGTGTTACCAGAAGGTGACCCATCAAAAGTCCCCTAAAGACAGAATGACAGTGACCTACAACCTGTTGTGATGGAGGTTACACAGGCCTGTAACGCTGTTGGTAGTGATGTAGGATCACACCATTATATTGTTTTATAAGTGACCTACAACCTGTTGTGATGGAGGTAACACAGGCCTGTAACGCTGTTGGTAGTGATGTAGGATCACACCATTATATTGTTTTATAAGTGACCTACAACCTGTTGTGATGGAGGTAACACAGGCCTGTAACGCTGTTGGTAGTGATGTAGGATCACACCATTATATTGTTTTATAAGTGACCTACAACCTGTTGTGATGGAGGTAACACAGGCCTGTAACGCTGTTGGTAGTGATGTAGGATCACACCATTATATTGTTTTATAAGTGACCTACAACCTGTTGTGATGGAGGTAACACAGGCCTGTAACGCTGTTGGTAGTGATGTAGGATCACACCATTATATTGTTTTATAAGTGACCTACAACCAGCTGTGATGGAGGTAACACAGGCCTGTAACGCTGTTGGTAGTGATGTAGGATCACACCATTATATTGTTTTATAAGTGACCTACAACCTGTTGTGATGGAGGTAACACAGGCCTGTAACGCTGTTGGTAGTGATGTAGGATCACACCATTATATTGTTTTATAAGTGACCTACAACCTGTTGTGATGGAGGTAACACAGGCCTGTAACGCTGTTGGTAGCGATGTAGGATCACAACACTAGATTGTTTTATAATGTACGGAAATTAAACAGACGGCCAGATGACACATCAGAAATCTAGATATTTTTGTACAAATCTCTCAGAAGGGAAAACGATATTTCATAGATATCCATACATTTGTTTATGATCTTATTTGTCTGTTTTATGTGAATGTCTGAAACTTATGAGGAGCAGTATCTACCGTCTTTACACACTTCCCTCCCAACAAGCTTGTCTCATCATCATCATCATCATCATCATCATCATGTGCCCTGCCGCGTGGCGTTGGCGATCATGGCCCTCCATTCAAATCTATCCCTTGTCACTGCAAGTACATCTCCCACCCTCTCTGTCCTCAGCCACCCTGCAAGTCCGTCCAATATTTTCTCCCTGGGTCTACCTGGTGCTCTCTTTCCCTCCAGCTTTCCTGTTGTGACCAGGTGCTCTAATTCCCCTTTCCTCATAAAATGGCCTATAAATGTTGCTTGTCCTTTCCTAATCTTCTTTATCAATGATCTTCTTGTGTCTGCCTCCTTCAAGACTGTCTCGTCTGTTTTCTTTGCTGTCCATGGAACTCTCAACATTCTTCTTAGAAACCACATTTCAGTTGCCTCAATTTTGTTCTGACTTTGCGTGTTGACTGTCCACTCATCACAAACGTATAACAGTATCGGTTCTACATAACATTCAAGAACTCTCTTCCTGATGTTAAATGATAGGCATTTGTTGGAAAGGACGCTTTTCATCTTCTTGAATGCCGTTTCGGCTTGGCTGATTTTGCTGGCTATTTCTGATGCGCATCTACTGTCTGGCGAGATGAACATTCCCAGATATTTAAAGTTAAGTTTGTCCCCACATGACAAAATACAACATCGTCATTGCAACATGTGTAAGCAAATGTCTGTCAGAGAAGATACAAATAATCATTTCTAACAATCAATAGTAGAACAGACATGAAAAACGGACTAAAAAGAAACGTCCAAGTCCTGACCACCCTTCCTCAGTGCTCTGTCAATGTACAGTATGTTCTTAAAGGAATGCATCTTGTGAATAATTTCAACAAGAAATCTTTACCATTAAATATTTTCATACTGTGAATGGGAATTGATGTTTATTACTTTGAATGACTTGGCCATTTTAAAACATCTAACCATTTGGACACATGAACCCAAGTTTTCAATGGTAAATGTTTTCTTTATGGACGGTGTCCTTCCCCCCCCCCTCCCCCCTCAGATGGATTACGTGGAGAGGACCAGGTTCATACAGAAGACCAAGGAAGAGGACGAAGAGGATGATCAGGACATACATGACCATCCAAATAACGATGTCGGTGAGCAACACACAACATCACAGCACTACAGTACACTTTGTTGCTTAAGACTCTCTCTGTCTGTCTGTCTCTCTCTGTCTGTCTCTGTGTCTGTCTGTCTCTGTGTGTGTCTGTCTGTCTGTCTCTCTGCCTCTCTCTCTGCCTGTCTGCCCCTCTGTGTCTGTCTGTCTGTCTGTGTCTCTGCCTGTCTGTCTCTGTCTCTTTGTCTGTCTTTATGTGTCTGTGTGTCTGCCTGTCTCTCTCTCTGTGTCTGTCTTTTCTCTCTCTCTCTCTCTCTTCGTGGGTGTGGGTGTATGTGTGTTGTGTGTGTGTGTGCGTGCGTGTGTATGTGTGTGTATGTATGTATATATGTGTGTGTGTGTATGTACATGTATGTGTGTGTGTACGTATGTATGTATGTATGTATGTATGTATATATGTATGTATGTGTATGTTTGTGTGAGTGTGTGTGTATATATGTATGTATGTGTGAGTGTGTGTGGATGTGTGTGCGTGTGTGTGTATGTGTGTGTGTGTGCGCGCGCGCAAGAGCGCGTTTGTGTGTGTGGAATGCTCAAAGCCGTCCTGCATACCTACATACTCCAACTGGTGTAGATTTAAAACAAGCAAGATCATTTCAAAACTCTCAAAATAGGACAACTGGTGTAGATTTAAAACAAACAAGATCATTTCAAAACTCTCAAAATAGGACAACTGGTGTAGATTTAAAACAAACAAGATCATTTCAAAACTCTCAAAATAGGACAACTGGTGTAGATTTAAAACAAACAAGATCATTTCAAAACTATCAAAATAGGACAACTGGTGTAGATTTAAAACAAACAAGATCATTTCAAAACATCAAAATAGGACAACTGGTGTAGATTTAAAACAATCAAGATCATTTCAAAACTATCACAGTAGGATTTTGAGTTTTATTGTCCATTTACATTCATCAGATGATACATACAGTTTTCACACCCTTTCACAGAGGAAATATTGTTACATAAGTTTAATATCGACCATATTTTTATTCTGCCACTTTTAAACTCGATTTTTATTACGCATTTTTAAACCTTTTTTTTTTTCGCTTTTCCACAAAAATCGATGTACTATTACATTTATCTTATCTAGAATATTTTCAGCAATTCATATTGCTTTCATATCTTACACATGCTGGGGGTTGATAAAGCTTTTCAAGACATACTTTACCAAAATATCCCAAGTTTCTCCGTTGCTAGTTATTCATTATTCGCAATATGTTTTTCGACTTGGCCTGATGTCATCTGATACTGAGGCTGAGACTGTATTAGAAAACCATACACTCAATACATTCAACTTGTTTTGTATTTTGTTCCAACCGAATACCAGCATTTACAGATATATCTTCACTTATCCAACCACGATACACATTTTGATTTTTCTATTAATAGATTGTAATACACCATTGTAGGAAATTGTTTCCGAAACCAATATTTGAAAAAGCATATAGCATGTAGTCTTTTGATATTCTGCCTGTTATAAAACCTATTGCTGAAATAGCTCCAGGCAACTTCGCTGTACATGAATAATCTGCTACGTCGTCAGTTGTTCTAAGAAGTGTTGATATATTTCTACCTTTCAGACAACCAACCTGATGTTGTGTTTTAATGAACTGATTGCAGAAGATAACCTACGTGCTAAGCATTTTGCTAAGAGTTTATAATATGTGTTAGTTAACGAAATAGGTCGCCAGTTACTTAAAATGTTGGAAGATTGTTCCCCTTTGTGTGTGACAGTAACAAGTGCTGTTCACTGGTTGTATGATAACCTCCCCTTTTAAAATACCACGAAAGCTAAAAAAAAAAGTGTTTTCGTGTTTTGATTCGATCATACTTTTAAAATACCATATCAAATAAATTTACAAGAAGTTTACAGATCGTTGTCTAGCACCAGTTAATGAATTCAATCATGAATCCATAAAGACCAGGTGATAAATCATTTGTTGAGTTCTTCAATTAAAGTTGGTTCATTAACTGATAGAAGGTCTTCACTAGATTCTTTTGTTCTGCGTTAAGCTTAGAAACTTCTTATCCCTGTACAAAATGTACTTATTCTCTCTGGAAGTTCTTTTGATGATATTTTCTTTTCGTATCAGTTTTCATAATAGTCTTTTTTTTCTCTGAGAATGTTATGTTGATTAATCACCACTTGTATAATTCCATTGAATCTGATCTGTTGTCTCTAAATTAACGAAGAATTTTGTGTTCTTCTCATCCTCTTCCAATCCATTGTACCTTCACCCTTATGATTGCACTTTGTGTTTTTTCTCTTTCAATCAGTTCAAGCTTTAGTCCGATAGAATCACGTTTTTTTTCTGTTTTAGAATCACGTTGTTTTTTGAATTTGCTCACTCAATGGGTCAAGACTAAGACAGATAGAGTTACATAGATTGAACAGAGCATAGAGGGAAACATTTTCAATAGACTGATAGAGTTACATAGATTTAACAGAGCATAGAGGGAAACATTTTCAATAGACTGATAGAGTTACATAGATTGAACAGAGCATAGAGGGAAACATTTTCAATACATAGATTACAATACGAGCATAGAGGGAAACATTTTCACTTACATAGATTTAACAGAGCATAGAGGGAAACATTTTCATACATAGATTTATAACAAGCATAGAGGGAAACATTTTCATTACATAGATTTAAAGAGCATAGAGGGAAACATTTTCATTACATAGATTTAAAAGCATAGAGGGAAACATTTTCATTGACATAGATTTAACAGAGCATAGAGGGAAACATTTTCATTACATAGATTTAACAG
Organism: Monoplex corrugatus; assembly: GCA_030674185.1. Lineage (NCBI taxonomy): Eukaryota > Metazoa > Mollusca > Gastropoda > Littorinimorpha > Ranellidae > Monoplex > Monoplex corrugatus. The sequence goes on from JAPXFY010000034.1 coordinate 39,768,418, forward strand.
AGCATAGAGGGAAACATTTTCATTACATAGATTTAACACAGCATAGAGGGAAACATTTTCATTACATAGATTTAACAGAGCATAGAGGGAAACATTTTCATTACATAGATTTAACAGAGCATAGAGGGAAACATTTTCATTACATAGATTTAACAGAGCATAGGAGGGAAACATTTTCATTACATAGATTTAACAGAGCATAGAGGGAAACATTTTCATTACATAGATTTAACAGAGCATAGAGGGAAACATTTTCATTACATAGATTTAACAGAGCATAGAGGGAAACATTTTCATTACATAGATTTAACAGAGCATAGAGGGAAACATTTTCATTACATAGATTTAACCAGCATAGAGGGAAACATTTTCATTACATAGATTTAACACAGCATGGAGGGAAACATTTTCATTACATAGATTTAACAGAGCATGGAGGGAAACATTTTCATTACATAGATTTAACAGAGCATAGAGGGAAACATTTTCATTACATAGATTAACAAGCATGGAGGGAAACATTTTCATTACATAGATTTAACAGAGCATGGAGGGAAACATTTTCATTACATAGATTCAACACAGCATAGAGGGAAACATTTTCATTACATAGATTTACGGGAGCATGGATGGGAACATTTTCATTACATAGATTCAACACAGCCTAGAGGGAAACATTTCATTGCAACACGTTAGACAGAGCATGAGAAACTTAACCCTTTGACTCCCGCACCTGTCCACCAGCATCCTGCATTGGCAACACGTAGCAGAGCAAAAACTAACCCTTTGACTCCTCATCTGTCCACAGCATCCTGCAGGAATACCTTGTCAGCAATTTTATTTATGGTGTTTTGTACTGTTATGTTGTACTTGTTTCTGTATTTTCTTTTGACTGTGTCAGCTCTATCTTTGGCTAACAGCTGCAGGGGCAAAACAACATATACTCTGTTGATTCGTCACCCTTCCTCACATCATGGATTGTGTCCGTGTGCATTGGCTGAACTCTATCGTTAGAAGAAATGATCGGTTCTGATAGGCATGACCTTTCATCTCCCCACCCTATTCCACAGCTTCGGTGGTTTAGTGAGGGAGTGAAAGGGTTAAGCAATGTTGGATATGTAGGTAATATTTCAGACCATCACATTTCTTTAATTTAAACCAGTATCACTCTTTCTTCAGATCTGCATCCTGCTGCCCGGACCATCCAGAGGTCCACAAAACCAAGACAGTGGTTAGTCACAGTAAGACGATTGATTTAATTATGTTGTTTGCTGAGATATTTATTAAATCTCTCAATGTTGCTTTTTCTAATCGTCACCAACATCTTTTTCTTCTTTTTCTTATCATCATCATCATCGTGGTCATCATCATTTCATCATCATATCGTTCATGTCATCATCATGTTCATCATCATCATCATCATGTCATCATGCTATATTGGATCAAATATATTATTCATATCGATGACATAGTCTTTCATTATCAGTTCATCAGGTCATTCTTATTAACATGTCATCATCTTTCATCATCATGGTCATCATCATGACCCATCATCATCAGTGATCATCATCATCATGTCCATACATGGTATCATCATGTCATCATTCATCATAAATCATGTTTCCATCATCATCATCATTAAATGGTCATCATCATCAGGGTTCTTTCATCATCTCATCAACATCATGGTCATCTATATCTTTCATCATCATCATCATGATCGTCATCATCATTCATCATCATTCATCATATCATCATCATCTTATGTCATCTTCATGATCATCATCATCGTCAAACCGTGACTAAAACTGCTATAATTGATCAAATATATTTATTTCCCAAATATAAAGCTGATGTACTCAAATGTCGGATTCCAAGGTTATCTAAGTTCTGCTTTCAGAGCTGCCTTCTGTCCCTTAACGTGCACAGAAATAATAGAAATTATTAACTATGGGGAAAATATCACGTGAATGTCTGTCCACACATTAAGTGTTTTAACATTAACAAATGGGGTAGGTTCATCTCGGTTTTATTTTCTGTGGCAGAGTAAATGATGGGTTAGAATGTTGTACAATACATTGTTTTTAAATCTGTGTTCATACATGTAGCTTATTTCCTGGGATGATAAGATTCAGAATGTTGTACAATACATTGTTTTTAACTATCTGTGTTCATACATGTAGCTTATTTCCTGGGATGATAAGATCAGAATGTTGTACAATACATTGTTTTTAATATCTGTGTTCATACTGACTTATTTCGGAGATAAGATTAGAATGTGTACAACATTGTTTTAATTCTGTGTTCATACATGTAGTATTTCTGGGATGATAAGATCAGAATGTATTGAATTCTGTGTCCTATAGTTTTCTCAACATTTTCCAGACAAAAAATACCAATTCATTACGTTTTTGGTTGATGTGGTTTTGTAACATGTGGTAAACAATTACTGTACACAGAAATTCGTCGATCCTATCCAGAATTGTTTCGTGTTCAAACATAATCAAAATATGTCAACAGTGGTGTCTTTTGTTTCTAAACAGAAGTCATGACACAAATGCTCAATTCCAATTAATTTTAGGATAACTTAAGTTCCAAGAAATATATTTACTTATTGTATTTCCAGACACTTAGATTAATCTGTTATACTTCTTTTTCATAAATAGGCCTACCTCTTTTCATGGGACTGTACCCATTTAGTTTTCAACCAGTCAGAACAAAACATAGGAAATGCACAATTTGTTTTTAAAACAGTGTAGAAAACAATTATAGCTGTGTGGTCGACTTTTTGTTTGTTTGCTTGCTTGTTTGTTTGAATCAGATGCACATGCGTGTGTATGCGTGTATATGAGTGAGAGAGAGAGAGAGAGAGAGAAAAAGAGTGTGTGTGTGTGTGTGTGTGTGTGAATGAGTGTGTAAGTGTGAGTGTGGAGTGTGTGTCTGTGTGTGTCTGTGTGTGTGTGAGCGAGCGCGAACATGTGTGCGTGTGTGCGTGCGTGTGTGTGTGTGTATGTGTGTGTGTGTATGTGTGTGTGTGTGTGTGCGTGCGTGCGTGCGTGTGTGATTGCTTTGTTGATTTGTCTTTGATAGTTTATCTTAAAATTATCATTAAATGAATGTTAAAGTTTTTTCATCTTATGCATGGATGTGTGACTGTGTGGAATGTGAATGAGCGTGTGTGTGTGGTGTGTGTGTGTGTGTGTGTGTATGTGTGTGTGTATGTGTGTGTGTGTGAATGTGTGTTGTGCGTGCGTGTGTGCGTGTATGTGTGTGTATGTGCGTGTGTGTGTATGTGTGTGTGTGAGTGTGTGGAGTGTGTGAGTGTGTGTGTGTGTGTGTGTGTGTGTGTGTGTGTGTGTGTGTGTGTGTGTGCAGACCAGCTATGAAAAGGAACCTGACACAGCTGTGCAACAGATGTGACGGACACCACAGTAGTATAGTTTACACAATCTGGAACTACTAGAGAATTTTATAGAGAATATGGAACAGTATCACAGAAGTAAGCGGAATGATAATAGTTCTATCACAAGAAGGATATTTGTGTTCTATCATCTATAACAGGAAGATGAATTGGGGATGTACATAAACAATTGTTTCTCTACTATTGTCGCAGAAAGAAATGTGTGTTCTGCTGTATGTGGCAGGTATATGAATTGGGGGCTGATTATTAAGAGTTGGGGATGTTTATGAAGAAGTGTTTCTCTACCAAGAAGTCACGCACACAAGGAAGGAGAGTGACGAGAAGAAATGCACTAACCACACTAGATATGATTCTCATAAGTAGTCCACACATAGACTGATAACTACAAAGCCTTTATTCAATTAACTCTTAATGTCCGTTAGGGGTTTTAAGTCTGGCCGAAGGATTTGCACTATGCGAATTATCAGAGAGGGGGTCAGGTCAGTAAAATGATAACGTTTGTGTATCTAACCTACAGCAAACATTTTGGTATGCGCATGTTTAGAATAAAATTGTGCATCTTGTGAATAATGTTACATTGATATCATTGTCATATTGAGATCATTAGAAATGCTAATTGCAGACATTTTACAGCACAGACAAAAAACAGTTGTATGGTTGATACTCAAAGCAGTATAGCTGACCAGGTAATTCTTGTACATCCAAACTCAAAAAAAAATGTTCCTTGACATCCTAGCAATAAGTTCACAACCACAAAAAATGTCATTGTTGCTTTATTTTGATGCTTTTCACCTCTGACTTCAGGTCACATCCCCGATGACAAAAACCAGATACCTTAGCTATTACACATGTCACAACTTGTTTGTGAGTTTTCATTTCTATAATGGCTGCAAATTATTTAGTGTAGAACCATTATTTGATGCAAAAATAAATAAAAACCACTAAAAAAAAAGTGTGCTCATGTGGACTTTCACTGATCATATGGTGTCAGGTGCGTTTCAGAAAGTTATCATTTCTTTGAATAAGGCCCTGCTGAAGTATCACCACCATCGAAAGAAACCAAACGCATGATTTGAGTGTCACAAAACTCTCATCATTGTCACTGATGATATCATTGCTATTACTATCGCCCAATGTTTCTTGACAATTTTATCGCCTGGTCAGTGGTCAGTCTCAAAGGGCGCCGCCCATCCGATGCCATGACAAATCAAAACACAGCACAAGATGCAAAAAAAACCCAACTTCAAACTACTTCACCAGCACAGAAAAGCGTGAAACGAAAGCTGAACTATCTATTGCCGTAAAGCCTACTTGAGATCTATCTTCCCTCACGTACCCTCCACTCTGCCTCCGATCCTGACTTTTCGCTTTCCACACACTAAGCTCAATACCTATGGTCCACGAGCCTTCTCTGTTTCTGGTCCACTTTCCTGGAACAAACTTCCTCTCTCAGTCCGTCAGCAACCTACTTTTGTCTTCAAGTCCGCTCTGAAAACTCACCTTTTCTCCTCTGCATAAAATCCTGACCTCACTCAATCCCCTCTGCAGCCTGTCTCCACTCGGAGGGGAATCACATTGTAATATATAATTGTATATAATATGCTATAATTTTCCATTGCTTTTATTCTTTCTCCCCAGTTATAGCTGTGTGCGTGTGCGTGTGTGTGTGTGCGTGTGTGTGTGTGTGCGCGCGTCGGTTTTAGCGCATAGATTTGATTTTATCAATATTTTTCGCTATATAAATAAAAAATAAATAAAATATATTGTATTGCCTTTCCCCTTCTTTTCATTAATCCTGAATGTCAGACTAAATGGAGTTTTTGGAATAATGCCAGCTCTTCAGTGATAAGTAAGACTCGGGTTTGGAGACGACTCGAATGTGCTCTTACTTGATGCCAGATTTAGAAGCTGGTTTTGCTGACAAAACAGGACTGCTGCGCGCATTTGCATATGTAGACATTCCCCGCGGTATTCACTCCGGAGTAAAAACCGCGTTTGCCAATTTTTACTGGAGTAAAAACGGCCTACGAGAAATTTACTCCCTTGACCGAGCCGAAAATACTCCCTCCACGAAAATGTTGGCCCCCAGAATTTTACTGGGAGTAAATTGCGCGTACGCCAAATTTACTCCCCTCCTCTTCTTCCATCCTTTTCTCTTTTTTTGAGGGGTAGGGGGGGGGGGGGGGAGTTAGAGGGGTAGAGGGGGTGGGGTCTGTGAGCATTCTAGGGTGTGTGTGTTAGGGTATCTTTGGTTTAGAGGTGTTTGTGCGTTCGTCAGTGTGTACCTCATGCATAAATGGCTGGACGTGTATTTGGGAGTTTTCTGGCATCTTGGGGGTATTCTCGGGGTGTTTCAATGTATCTTGGATGGGTTTAGAGGTATTTGTCACTGCGTTTGTCAGTGCGTACCCGATGCATAAATACCTGGAGAGGTAGGTAATTTTGGGGTGTTTTAGCGTGTCTGGGGGTAGCTTAGGGATGCTTGAAAGTGTCAAATGGTTTTAGAGATGTTTATGAGCGCGTTTGTCAGTGTGTACCCAATGCATAGCTGCCTAGAAAGGTGTGTTGGGAAGAATTTTTAGAGTGCTGTGATGTCGTAGGGGTGGTTTTGGGCGTCTGACTTGTTTTAGAGGTGTTTGTCAGTGCGTTAGTCAGTGTGTACCTGATACATAAATTCTTAGAATGGCGTTTGAGTATTTTAGAATGTCTGGAGTTTTCTAGGGGTTTTGCCAGATAAAAACCTTGGTGTCTGCATTGACTCTACCCTCTCCATGAACAACTTTGTTTCTCAAACTGCCAGATCTTGCTACTATCATCTCCATCGTATAAGCCTGATCAGGAAGTATCTCTGTCGAAACAACTGCAAAACTCATTCTCTCCTTCATAATGTCTCGCATTGACTATTGCAATTCACTCCTGTCTGGTCTTCCTGCCTCCACCATTCACATCCTACAGCGCATTCAAAACAATGCTGTACGCCTTGTACTCAAAAAGAAAAAAGCTGACGGCATATCTCCTCTCCTGGCACAACTTCACTGGCTCCCTGTATCAAAGCGCATACAGTACAAACTAGACACCATATGCTACAAAAGCCTCAATAACGCAGCCCCCGATTACCTGTCAAGCCTACTTGAGATCTATCTTCCCTCACGTACCCTCCTCCGCTCTGCCTCCGATCCTGACTTTTCGCTTTCCACGCACTAAGCTCAATACCTATGGTCCACGAGCCTTCCGTTTCTGGTCCACTCTCCTGGAACAAACTTCCTCTCTCAGTCCGTGAGCAACCTACTTTTGTCTCCAAGTCCGCTCTCAAAACTCACCTTTTCTCCTCCGCATAAAATCCTAACCTCAATCATTCTCCAGTTTCCACATCAGTCTCTTATTGACCATTTTCTCCACTTTGCACAGACAACTGGTTAGGGCTATTGGCCGGTAATTGGATGCATTAGATACATCCTTTCCAGGTTTAGGTATAGGGACGATCAGGGCTTTCCGCCATGAGGGAGCAAAGAATCCTGTCGTCCATATGTAATTGTACACTTTCAACAGAATGTCCAAACCCTTTTCCGGGAGATGCTTCACCAGTTGATAATGAACTTCATCCAAGCCAGGAGAAGAGTCAGAGCAAGTCGCAAGAGCGTCTTTTAATTCTCCTAATGTCAGTGGAAGATTGTACTCTTCTGTGCTATCAGAGACGAAGTTACAAGCTCTGTTTTCTTTCACCGATTTGTGTTTCCGGAAGACCGCCGATTTATTTGCTGAGGAAGAGTTCTTTTCGATGGTAGACGCCAACATGTTAGAGATGGCTTTTTTGTCAGTAATCAGACAGTCTGACACTTTCAGATGGTGAACAGAGGGACAGGTGTTTTTCCCTTTAATTTGTTTGATAATTTTCCATACTTTCTTTTTAGTAGTTCGGGATGTCAGTTTCGAGCAGAAGTTTCTCCAGGACTGTTGTTTGTTTCTTTTAAAGATGTATCTTGACTTTGCTCGTAGTTTTTGATGAGCTCGAACATCGTCCGCCGATGGACTTTGAAACACGCGACGTTGAGCTTTCTTGCGTTCTTGTTTTATCTGTTTACATTCTAAGGTAAACCACGGAGTTTTAGGCATGTGCGCTTTCCTTGATGTGGGAATTGCTCGTTTGGCACAGCTCATGATGATCTGCGTCAGAGTGTTTACTGGATCATCACTCTGCAGGACCCTTTCTTCCTCCAAATCAGTCCGGACAGCCCTCTCGAACAAATCCCAGTCAGCCCTACGGAAAACAAAGTACTCCGGTAGAGACTTCGAGTCTAACGCTAGGATTTGTTAAGACAACTGGAGGATGATCACTTCCATGGAGATCATCCAGAACTTTCCACTCATAGTCCAAAACCAGCGAAGCATCACACACTGATAAATCCAAACAAGAAAGTGCACCTTTTGCAGGATGGATATATGTCGGAGAACCATCATTTAAACAGCATAAGGTTAAATCAGAGAAGACATCTTCAAGCAAGAGACCTCGCGCTGAAGTATCTTCACTACCCCAAAGCGTGGAATGGCCATTCAAATCGGCGAGCAACAGAAAAGGTTTTGGGAAGTTCCTCAATCAAATCAACCAGTTCTTTTGTAACAGCAACAGATGGAGGAAGGTATACAGAGCAGATGGTTAATGTTTTGTTTAGAGATACCCTTGCCGCCACTGCTTGCAAACTGGTGTTCAGATTAATAGAACTAAACAAAACAGACCTATGTAGCAGCAAACATACTCCACCCGTTACTCCATCTTTAGGTTGTGCTGCTTTGGAAACAATGTTGAAATTCATTGATGAAAAACTTTCCTTCGCATATTAATGTTTCTTGCAAAGCCACTACAGCAGGCTGCAGGTCACGGCAAAGTAGCTGGAGCTCCTCTAGATTGGCATAGACACCTCGTATGTTCCAATGGACTATAGACTGCATTATTGGCAGGATTATACAAGGCACTTTAGTCCATATCTGTTTCGTCAGCTTTCTTCAGGCGGTCAGACCTGACGGCTGACCTGACGGCTGACCTGCCTGCAAGAAACCCGGGCTTAGGCTCTTTAAGTGCTGGAGGAGGGTTCTTCATTTCTACCAACATTAGTTTGGGCCCTACTCCATTTCCTGTGGAGCTGCTCCCGGACGGTCGGGGCGGGAGGGCGGGTTTACCAGGGAGACTGGGTTTCCCTGGGTTGCCAGCACTGACTGCTTTTGGCTGTTGAACAGCCTGGGAGGCAGTGGTTTTAACGCCCCCGCTGAGGGCCTTTGAGTCTTGCAATGTTTCAAAATTCGTCTTTGTCCATGCTGTTTGACAGGCTATGGACATTTGAACTGTTTTGACTACCGACGCGTAACTTTTGGTAGACAAACTACGACTGGCTTGTTCCTTTTGCCATACGGGGCAATCTTTCCAGGATGATGGATGGTTACCTCCACAATTTATGCACTTTAGTGGATCGTCTCATCTCCCCTCATGTGCCTCCTTGGCGCACATGGCACACTTTTCAATTTCTGTGCATCTGTCCTTGATGTGGGCCGAACTTGTGACAACGGAAGCAGCGCATTGGTGATGGCACATACGACACTTTTACCTTCAAGTATCCAGCTTTCAAGTCTTGGGGTATAGTGGGAGAGCAAAATGTAAGAAAGCGTGTTTGTAGGGATTTTGTCGGACCCTTTCCGGAACATGGCCCGACGTACCTCTACAACGCCCTGGCTTTTCAGTTCCGTTCGGATCTCCTCCTCCGACACTCCTCTCAGCTCAGGGCACCTTACGCCTCCTTTGCTGCTGTTCAGTCCTTTGTGTGGAGTGACTTTTATTCCACGATCAACTAGTACTGATGCTTTCAGCAAGCGATCTGACTGCTTGTTATCCTTGCACTCCACAAAATAGTGTCCGTTTCGCAGATTTTTAATCGTTTTAGGGTTTTCTATTAGGGCTTGAAATCCCTTCTGTATGGCAAAGGGACTCAATTTCCAGAGAGATTTTTCTTCCTCAATGCCCGTCACCACTAGCCACGCCACCCAAAAACCGGTTGCCTGTCTTGTTTCGTCTTTGGATTCAGAGTCGATTTCATTATCTCGTTTTCTTTTTTGTTTGTTTTGTTTTGACATGAGCGTAGGCTCAACGAAGGCAGAAATGACTCGGTCACCCCAGGAGAGCTGCCGTGCTGGGGAAGACACAGTGGATGGCCAATCTCTTGGCGTCCGTCTGCCTGGAACCGTCCCGCATGAAACCAGACAGTGTACTTTCACGACCGACTATCGTACAGTCACTCATCCCCTCGCCAAGTACCTCAAGCTTGGGATTACGGGTTGCTTACGGCAACCACTCGTGAACATGATGGGCATGAAGAAAATGGAAATGAGGGTGGGACCACGCTTCGTCTCATCCGGGATGATCTCTGCCCCTTGACCTGTCCAACATGGGTAACCCTACCAGGGGCATTAATTTTATTATGCTGTTTAGAGTCCAGTCCACGTCAACAGCCTTGGTTATCGGGACTGTCATTCAAAAAAAACAGAGCTTTCTACCAAGTAGGCCCCGTCGGCATAGCTCAAGGGATCACTGGGACCTCAAGCCCCCCGACCACGGCAAGGTGGTGGTCCCGTCCGGGGGGAACTTATGACAACGGAAGCAGCGCATTGGTGATGGCCCAGCTGGCTACAAGAGCCATATCATGGCCGTTATTGTTGACTGTTTTTTGAAGCCCAGCCGACTGCTACAGCCATATCAGGAATGTTATTATTACTGTTGTTGTTTAAAGCCCAGTCGACTATTAGAGCCATATCAGGGCTGTTATTGTTGTTTAAAGCCCAGCCGGTTACTAGAGCCATATCAGGGCTGTTATTGTTACTGTTGTTTAAAGCCCAGCAGACTACAAGAGCCATATCAGGGCTGTTATTGTTACTGTTGTTTAAAGCCCAGCAGACTACAAGAGCCATATCAGGGCTGTTATTGTTACTGTTGTTTAAAGCCCAGCAGACTACAAGAGCCATATCAGGGCTGTTATTGTTACTGTTGTTTAAAGCCCAGCCGACTACAAGAGCCATATCAGGGCTGTTATTGTTACTGTTGTTTAAAGCCCAGCCGACTACAAGAGCCGTATCAGGGCTGTTATTGTTACTGTTGTTTAAAGCCCAGCCGACTACTAGAGCCAGAAGTCTGTTTATGTGTGACTGACAGAAATAGAATAAAAGTAGATTGTGTATATGTAGGTGCGTGTTCTATGTGTTTTCCCCAACCACACACAACCTTCCACTCAGTCACTTCAACAACCTCTGTAAACAAATTAGTATATTTAAATATTTATAATTAATCAAATATCAGTTCAATTTTCATCCAACTGGATCAACAAACACAAAGCAGAAATAAATGTTCATTGACCACTGTTCAATAGAAAGTAATTCAGGTTTCCGTCCCAAACAGTCTTTTCACAGGAATTCTTTCACTGCATCAGCACTTCAGTCAGTCTGTTTCACAGCATCGAAATCATTGTTCAGAATTCAGTTCATCACTCTATATAAATATAGTTACCACACAATCCTGGGGAGCAAGACGAAACAGGCATCAGTAACCGGACACGCCCACAGCAGGTATTCAGCAGAGTCCTAACAGCTTAGGACCAGGGACTGGATCAGGCATCCACCCCTCAAAACAGCAGGTATTCAGCAGAGTCCTAACAGCTTAGGACCAGGGACTGGATCAGGCATCCACCCCTCAAAACAGCAGGTATTCAGCAGAGTCCTAACAGCTTAGGACCAGGGACTGGATCAGGCATCCCCCCCTCAAACCAAAGTCACGTACGTATGTGGCTCCCTCGTGAGCTAATCGGTCCAGACAACTCCCCACGTCAGAAGCTGTAGATAGGAAAGAATTTGCTAAGTACTTCCATCTACAAAAATGTCAATAAAATGTATCGGGTCAATGGCCAGACCATATTTTTTATATTACATGATTGACAAACGTTTATCCCAAAATAATATTGTTTGCCTTTTAAAAGCTCGAAGGCAAATTACATTCACAGTGCCATACAGCAAATATTCTACACTAACTTCAATTTCCAAAAAATGACCACTAACTTAGCTTCATATTCATTTAACAAAATATCTTCCAATAAAGAATTTGAAACAAAATTCGCCATTCATGTTTCAAAAGTCCAAACTCTTTAAGACATATAATTATCCATAAAGTTCACACTGACTGCACATCATTTAAAGATCGAAACCACAAAACAGTAATTCATAAAACATTAAATCAAGAACTACAACTCAATACAACTCTTGACTGCCAAAATAATTCACTTCACTTTTACACAACTACGTTTCTTCACAATCTCTACATGTCTCAATTTTTGGTAAAATATATATAAAAAAATCAAAAGATTCACCAACCTGCTAACATAGCAGCTTAAGACAAACAGATTTAGTTCTCTTCAGGTGGCAAAGATATGCGACCGCTCCACCTGGAAATCTCTGTAGAACTGACTTTTTAGTTCAGATTTTCGACACGCACACAACGCTACACGCATTCCACGCTCCGCGCACTCCACGCTTTTACTTCACAGCCAATCAGAATAAAGACACCAATAACCACACTGGGTGCTCCAGTACATAAAAGCACAAATGAGCCAAAACTATACTTAAGTGAAAATGTACTATGAAAGTATATACAACACATCCGTCACACAGGGCTGTTATTGTTACTGTTGTTTAAAGTCCAGCCAACTATTAGAGCCATATCAAGGCTGTTATTGTTACTGTTGTTTAAAGTCCAGCCAACTATTAGAGCCATATCAAGGCTGTTATTGTTACTGTTGTTTAAAGCCCAGCCAACTATTAGAGCCATATCAAGGCTGTTATTGTTACTGTTGTTTAAAGCCCAGCCAACTATTAGAGCCATATCAAGGCTGTTATTGTTACTGTTGTTTAAAGCCCAGCCAACTATTAGAGCCATATCAAGGCTGTTATTGTTACTGTTGTTTAAAGTCCAGCCAACAATTAGAGCCATATCAGGGCTGTTATTGTTACTGTTGTTTAAAGTCCAGCCAACTATTAGAGCCATATCAAGGCTGTTATTGTTACTGTTGTTTAAAGTCCAGCCAACTATTAGAGCCATATCAAGGCTGTTATTGTTACTGTTGTTTAAAGTCCAGCCAACTATTAGAGCCATATCAAGGCTGTTATTGTTACCGTTGTTTAAAGCCCAGCCAACTATTAGAGCCATATCAAGGCTGTTATTGTTACTGTTGTTTAAAGTCCAGCCAACTATTAGAGCCATATCAAGGCTGTTATTGTTACTGTTGTTTAAAGCCCAGCCATCTATTAGAGCCATATCAAGGCTGTTATTGTTACTGTTGTTTAAAGTCCAGCCAACTATTAGAGCCATATCAAGGCTGTTATTGTTACTGTTGTTTAAAGCCCAGCCAACTATTAGAGCCATATCAAGGCTGTTATTGTTACTGTTGTTTAAAGTCCAGCCAACTATTAGAGCCATATCAAGGCTGTTATTGTTACTGTTGTTTAAAGCCATCTGACTACAAAAGCCCTATCATGGCTGTTATTGTTAATGTTTAAAGCCCAGCCAACTGCCAGAACCATATCGGGGCTGTTATTGTTACTGTTGTTTAAAACCCATCTGACTACTAGAGCCATATCAATTCAATTCAATTCATATTGCTTATGGCCCAGCCGACCACCAAAGCCATATCAGGGCTAACACCACGTCAGAAAGAAAAGAACCTGTTAAGACAAAACGGATAAAAACCATGCTCACCGTCAACCATGCTCACCGTCAACCATGCTCACCGTCAACCATGCTCACCGTCAACCTTGCAAATCTAAAATGACATTTAAGAAAAACAGGCGTCAAATCAGAGCGGGATGCGGGACAGTGCGCGTCGTGCATACAAGTCCGGGCAGATATCCGTGAGTTTGCAGTCCAGGTCTTCTTGGTCAAGTTCCCTGATATCCCAGCGATGTCACTCAGCTTTTTGCGGTCCCGTTGCCAGTTGGCAAAGACGTCGACGTGTGGTGGGTCGAACATTTTCATGCAGCTGTTATATTTGGGGGAAAAACAGGATACCATTCTTGATACTCTCCAGAACCTTATAATCAAAATGTTCCTCTTGCGAATGACTCGGATCAAATAGCACAACTCTCCATTGTAGGCATGCTTAATATCGGCAGACTTCCCGTTTTCTATGCAAATGCAATCCAGGCCGACAACACACGCCTTTGTGAGCCAAGTCTTGCCACTGCCGCCCTTTATGTCCGTGTACCAGATGATTCTTCGCTCGTCCGGAGTCTGGCGAAGCTCGTCTAGTAAAAGCTGCTGCCAGTGACGGAAAGGTTGTCCATGCAGTTTTTTAGCACCCAGTGTCTTTGCCTTTTAGCAGCGAAGAGCTTGCGCGTGCTCTCGTAAGTGTGTAATGCCCGATTGCAGCCGCATGTTCCTCAGGGTTGTCCTGAAATCTGAGCAAGATCCTTGCCATGATTTGTGCCGCTCAAGCACATTTTTGACTGAGTGTAACCTCCTCCGCTCTCCGTTGCTCCAGGAGAAGGCGTTCCTACCCGAAAGAAGACCTCTGATTTCGAACAATAGCGTTCGTTGTCTTTATCTGTCCCGCGAGCCAACTCATAGTGCCTGCATGGGCTAAGGATATTCCGTAGTTGAGGCAAGGAGAGCCTCTTTTGGAAATGCACAAAGCCCTGGATATGCTGTGTCTGAGTTGTTGAAGTTTCCAGCCCACAGATTGTGAACTTGCAAGAAATCGTTGACAACTGTTAAAACGCGCAAGGTCGGCATCGTAATTGTTTAAGGTTATGCACCAACGCTTGCCATGTATGCGGTTGTCTTCTCTTTCCAGGTGCAGCGGCAGCTGGTGGAACGGCGTTATCTCGGGGCGGGACAAACACACACAGGGCGCGGTATAGTTATTGAACTGGCGGGACAGCGGGCGAACAGCCATCTGTGGACAAACACACACAGGGCGCGGTATAGTTATTGAACTGGCGGGACAGCGGGCGAACAGCCATCTGTGGACAAACACACACAGGGCGCGGTATAGTTATTGAACTGGCGGGACAGCAGGCGATCAGCCATCTGTGGACAAACACACACAGGGCGCGGTATAGTTGTTGAACTGGCGGGACAGCAGGCGATCAGCCATCTGTGGACAAACACACACAGGGCGCGGTATAGTTATTGAACTGGCGGGACAGCGGGCGATCAGGCATCTGACGTCTGTGGACACACACACGGCGGCTATACGCCTCAATCAAAGACACTGGGTGCTGAGAAACTTCGAACGAAAACTTTACGCGATTGGCAGCGAGTACTTTTGAACGAACTACTCGAAGAACCAAACGACCGAACCATCGTCTGGTACGTCGATCAAAAGGGAGCGAGCGGCAAGACCTGGCTAAGCAGAGGCTGCGTCTACAACCTCGACTGCATTATATTCGAGAACGGCAAGAGTGCCGACATCAAGCATGCCTACAACGGAGAACGAGTTGTCATCTTTGATCTCAGTCGCTCTCAAGAAGAACACCAACTATGAAGTACTCGAAGCGATCAAGAACGGACTCATATTCGCTCCAAAGTATGATTCAAAGATGATCTTCGATTCGCCACATGTGACAGTCTTTGCTAACTGGGAACCAGATCGCAAGAAACTCAGCTGACCGTTGGGACATACGCTACCTTGATAAAGACATCCAATGCAATCTCACCAACATCCTGGTCTGCGATGTCATCAAGCCGAAGGAAAACAGCTACCTGTCCATTATGCCCTCCATCCCTTCGCAGACACCCCCTCATCAGACCCCGGCCGACCCCCCACAGGAACCAGCGACCTCTCCTCCCAGCACGAGCGACTGGGACTCTTGGTTCGCTGAGAACGGCGGCAGACAACCCCCCCCCCCCCCCCCCCCGACCTTGACACCTGGTTTGCCATGTTTCGAAAGGAGACAGCGAAAGGCACGATTACTAAGATGTATGTTCCCCGATTCCGATTCTGACTTTGATTGAATATTGTACATTCTCGCGCATTCAAATCCTGTACTTCGATTCGATATCGTTTTGTCCTTTTTGATCTCTATTTAAAAATAAAGTGTTGCTCGACCCGAGAAAAGCGGGTAAATCATACATTCACTGTGTGGTCTAAGTTGCTGATTCTAAGTCTGTGATGTCTTCACGTATGTCTGGTATGTTCCAACATTTCCATCTTGTATACATTGTTGAATCAAATGACAAATGTACCATATATGCTAATCCATCAGATGAATTCTCAGACTCCACTCTCACTGCACTATTGGGTAACAGGGGGTCGAAGTAATACACAAATCTTCGGTGTCCAGTTTACATCTTTAGGACCAACATTACCACTTACTGAATCTCTAACAGTATCAATCTTATAAGGAGATATTCCATGCATCTTTTGCATGTCATTAAAATTTACACGACGCATAAATCCATCTGTCGCTGTCTCATTAAGACGTGGATAAATTAACACGAATTTTCCATTTACCACCAGGATTACGGATACCCGTATATCCCATATTGCCACATGTCGTGGCTTATAATTAATACGCCATATCGAACGAGGAGTCAATGTCTTTTTATAAAAGTTAAGCTTGCATCCATCTAGCGGGGACCTACACTGCTAACGTAAGGAGGCAACTCATCGTCGTTCTTCCATGTGTCGTACTTATGAACAAAGTCCCAAAAGACTTCACGCCGGTAATCGTTGCAACTCAGTATCCTTATGAACATCTTCGGATATAGTCACCACTCTAAGTGTTTCCATGAACATTCGGAAATTCGACAATTTCCAAAAGACCGAGACTAATTTCTTCTGATGGTACTTGTCCCATTTAACTCCGTAATCGTGCCGCCCGTCGGTTCGTTCGAAGGCGCGCCGCCCAGCCTCATGCATACAAGTCCGGGCGGATATCGTATATTACTAGGAAAGCTACTATGGATCATGTTAGTCATACTTCCTTTAATTTAACGCTGTTCGTCCTACTGGACAGGTATCTGTTATTTCGGCAGATGGAGCAGGAGAATTTAACAGGACTTTTGTTGACGTGTGACAGCGGACTTTTGTTGACATGGGACAGTGGACTTTTGTTGACATGTGACAGCGGACTTTTGACATGTGACAGCGGACTTTTGACATGTGACAGCGGACTTTTGTTGACATGTGACAGCGGACTTTTGACATGTGACTGGACTTTTGTTGACATGTGACGGTGGACTTTGGGACCATGGCAAGACGGTCAGCCCTTGATGTTTACATGAAATATCCACCTTAATGTACAGTAACACGTGTAACAAGGTAACTTATGGATTTCTAGGGTTAAAGACATTATCAGGAATCGAGCACACATCACGATGGCTCGAGGAATGGATCTTCAGAACAAATATTGTTCGAAAGGAGGGATGGTCGCCATCGACAGGGGTCAGCCAGAATGGGGGAGGTCATACCACGGGTCGTAAATGCGCTGAGGCAGCACAACAAATGGCTGACGGAAAGAACATCGCTGTCATTTCAGAGGAAGACCCAGAAGCTTACATCAGGCATCGCCCGTCTGTCGAAAAGCATGCGGCGGCTATACGCCTCAGTAAGACAAAAGCAGTGGGTTCTAGAAATTACAGACAAAACCTCTACGCGACTGGCAGCACCGACTTCTAATGTAACTGCTGCAAGAACCAAACGACCGAACGATCGTGTGGTATAGGGACCAGAAGGGCGCAAGTGGCAAGACCTGGCTCAGCAGAGTATGGATTGCATAATATTTGAAAACGGCAAGAGCGCCGACATAAAGCACGCGAACAATGGTGAGCGTGTGGTGATCTTCGATCTCAGCAGATCCCAAGAACATTATTTCAATTACGAGGTTCTCGAAGCCATCAAGAACAGGCTCATCTTTTCGCCAAAGTATGATTCGAAAATGAAAATTTTCGATTCTCCCCACGTGATTGTGTTCGCAAACTGGGAACCCGACCGCAAAAAACTCCGCCGATCGATGGGACATTTGCTTCCTCGACAAGGACGACATACAATGCAATCTGACGAACGTCCTCGTGTCTGACGTGCTGAAACTCAAGAACAGCTACATATCTATCACCCCATCCGTGCCTTCGCAAACCGTGACCTGCATCCCCGAAACTCCACCCGGGCTGACTCCCGCAGACCCGCCGCAATGCACATCAAACTCTACGCCCAACACCAGCGATTGGGACTCCCTGGTTTGCTGAAAACGGCGGCGGACAACCCCCGACCTCGACACCAGGTTTGAAATGTTCCGGAAAGAAAGACGGCGAAAGGCCCGCCTGCTGAGGTGCATCTTCCCCCCCGATTCCGACTCAGATTTCGAATAAACTGTCCATTCTCGCGCAATCAAACCTTGTACTCGAACTCGATTTCGATTTTCATTTTTTCATTTTCTTTATTTCCTCGGTCTGTCAGGCGTGTTATTTGGAAGAGACAGGTCAAGTTAATCGCGCCGCCTGTCGGTTCGTTCCAAGGTGCACCGCCCAGCGTCATGCATTCAAGTCGGGGCGGATATCGTATATTACTAGGAAAGCTACTATGGATCATGTTAGTCATACTTCCTTTAACGCTGTTCGTCCTACTGGACAGGTATGTTATTTCGGCAGATGGAGCAGGAGAATGTGACAGTGGACTTCTGTTGACATGTGACAGTGGACTTCTGTTGACATGTGACAGTGGACTTTTGTTGACATGTGACAGTGGACTTCTGTTGACATGTGACAGTGGACTTCTGTTGACATGTGACAGTGGACTTTTGTTGACATGTGACAGTGGACTTTTGTTGACATGTGACAGGACTTTTGGACCATGGAAAGACGGCCAGCCCTTGATGTTTACATGAAGTATCCACCTTAATGTACAGTAACACATGTAACAAGGTAACTTATGCACAGTTATATAAAGTATCCACCATAACGTACAGTAACACATGTAACAAGGTAACTTAGGGAGTTATATATTCTCCGTAACATACAGTAACATGTAACAAGGTAACTTATGGATAGTTTTATGAATTAAGTATCCACCTTAATGTACAGTAACAATTAACAAGGTGACATTGATAGTTATATGAATAAAGTATCCACCTTAATGTACAGTAACAATTAACAAGGTGACATTGATAGTTATATGAATAAAGTATCCACCTTAATGTACAGTAACAATTAACAAGGTGACATTGATAGTTATATGAATAAAGTATCCACCTTAATGTACAGTAACAATTAACAAGGTGACATTGATAGTTATATGAATAAAGTATCCACCTTAATGTACAGTAACAATTAACAAGGTGACTGATAGTTATATGAATAAAGTATCCACCTTAATGTACAGTAACACAAGTAACAAGGTATTTTATGGACAGTTTCATAAAATATCCACCTTAATGTACAGTAACACAAGGTAACTTATGGACAGTAATGTGTAGTATCCACCGTATCGTACAGGAACACAAGGTAAACTATGGACAATTTTATAAATTAAATACCCACCTTGTGTACACCTAAGTACTTACCTGAATGTACAGTAACCCCCCCCCCCCCACGTGGGGATGCCAGGGGCTCTTTCAGTATAAATAGTGTCCCCACCTTCTGCAGATTCTGTGCCAGAAATCTCTTTTCTGCCTTGTTCCTTTGCTGTCATTTCTTCCTACCGTTTTCTGCCTTACTGGTCCATTCACATGCGTGTGTTCGACAAGTCTTACCTACTTTCTCTTTTGATTACTGATAATTGGATATATGTATAAAGTGCACTTTTAGTTTTGGAGATCTGAGATATGCAGAATTAATTTTATGTAAATTATGTCCGTTGATATACGTCTTCGTCTTCCTAAGTATGCTTAAATTTGAATTCAGGCGTGTTTTTTAAATCCCCTGCGTGTTAAGTTGGATGGAGTGGGCAACACCAGGGGCATGTCCTTAGATTATTCGCGCAAATGCATTGATATGTGTCCTTAATTTTCTTTATTTCCCGGTTGATGTTTTGAATGTTTTGAAGTGGTTATCGCTCTGATATGGCTCTACGCAGTCAGCTGGGCTTAAAACAATAACTGACTTACACAATACAAATAACAAGGTAACTTATGGACAACTATATGAAGTTAAGTACCCACTTTAACGTACAGTAGCACAAATTAACTTCAATGACTTTGGAAGTAAAATTGAATTACTTCCCTTTTCCTACATCCGTCCCCATCAAGACCTTGCCAGCGCATATGTTTTGTGCAGACAGAGAATGTCAAGACAATTGTTGACAGATTTAGGAGCAGAGCAGAGGAATTGTCCAAGAACGATGAATCACACTTGAACAAAGTCCAGTATCAGTAAAAACACTGGACATCCTGAAATTATTCACCACAATGGCCGTATTTCACAACTACAAAATTTGACGTTATATGTTCACCTTAATCACCACAATTGCAATTTGTACATTCAAAATTTGACGTCATTAAATTGTTAACCTCAATCGTGACATTCCCATTTTGTACAACAATGTTTTTCTGTTCCAGTGATCATACCATGGAGACACACGTGGGGCCGATGGCAAAACACGAGTACAGGTTCCTGGGACGTCAGGAGGACGTGGAACACAATTCGCACCTTCTGGATTTCAGGAAGCAAGCGGCCTCAATCCAATTCATATTGCTTATAGCCCAGCCGACCACTACAGCCATATCAGGGCTAACACCACGTCAAAAAGAAAAGAACCCGTAAAATAAAATAAAATCCATGCTCACCATCAACCTTGCAGATCTAAATGCCATTAAAGAAAAACGTAAAATGACATCAAGTGAAATCTATTGATCTCTTGTAAAAACTGGAAAATTGCATCAGGAGGGACGTCTCGTTAGAGCTCCTTTACGGAATTTTGCCGTGTAGCGCTTTTGTCTCACATCGTCAAGTCCCAAAGTCCAGATTCGGATGTGGTCGGTTCACGGCTCACGGTATAACCTATGGTGCTTCTGTTTACAAAAGTTACAGAGGAGTAGGATTGTGGTGTGTCGTGGGATGGCGGCCAGATCACAGAGTCGAGTACAGACACAGACGAGAGGCACAAGGGGAGCGGAGAGGTGTAGAGAAAGGAAGAGAAAGACAAGAAGCCATACAGAGAGAGGACGCACGAGAGAGAGAGAGGAGGACTGACAGTACAAGGAGACATGAGATCGATGAGGACAGTGTGGGAGAGGACAGACAGACATCAGATAGAAGTAAGTTGACAGGGGAGAGTGAGACGAGAGGAGACAGAGATGAGAGTGCAGGGAGACAGACTAGAGGAGAGACAGCGAGGAGAAGGACAGAAGATGGGAGTGAGTGACAGAGCTGACTGATAACGACGACAGAAAGAAGACTAGACGAGCAAAAGACAGCAGGGATGACAGAGAGAGAGAGAAGACAGGAGGAGACAGGACAGAAGAAGAGAGAACAACGGAAAAAAAGGAACAGCACAGACAGAGAAAAGGACATGACAATGACAGACAAGAGAAGAAGACAGTTCAGTTCTGTCAAGATCAAATCTATTAAATGCAAAACAAAAAACAAGAGAATACAATATAACGCTAATCAGCGATAAAGGATGGATACATGGTCTGAAACTAGACTACAGAATGACCATATCAGGGCTCAAAAGACTATTCAGTGAGCCATTTCAGGCTAACAACAGAAAAAAGACCAACTGTCTCAGCTAAAACAAACGTGATACAATGTATGTTCACCGCAAAACAATAGTTACCATATCAGGGCTAAAACAGTACAAGTAGAGCCATATATGGCTAACACAGAAAGTAAGAGACATATCATTTGGGCTACAATAGACAAGAAGTGCATATCAGGGTAACAACAGACAATGTTATGAAGCCAATCAGGCTGAAGCAATGACAAGTTGAGAGCCATTTACAGGCTGTAACAATGCAATCTATGGAATTTCAGGGCACGCATCAAGTTGTAACAAAATTCAGGGCTAAACCAACAAGAAGGCACCATATCGGTTACAGCATTACCGTAGAGAGCCATATATGCTAACAGCACAATTATAAAGCCATTCAGGGCTACAACAGACTAAGATAGATGACATATTGCATAACAGCAACATAGAAGAGCCATCAGAGGCTAACATGCAGCAAAGACAGCCATATAGGCTAAAAAGACATTAGACCCATATCAAAAACATTAAGACAATATGGACATAAGGCTAACAGCCGATGCAAAGAAGCCATACAGGGCTAAAAATGGAAGTAGGAGCAATTCGTGCTAACAGCGACAAGTGAGAGAGCCGATAGGCTAACATCTTAACAGTAGAGCCATATCGGGTTAACGAGCAAGTCCATGTAGGGTAGGCATAACGTGGTTTTTCGGCTATTCACAAGTAAGACTGGATTCTGGGTAAAATGACAAGTTTAGGCCATTGTCATGAGTTTATCTGTCGATATAGAAGCATATCAGGGCTAACAGAGACAAGTTGAAGCCATATCATGGGTAATAGCAGAATTACGATAGCTAGCTCACAGGAAAGTTAGAGAGCCAATCAGCACTTTATACGTCAAAGAGAGAGCATATTGAGCTAACACCGATAAAACCGTTTAAGACAAACAGTTAAAAAAAAAAACATGCTCATCGTTAACCTTGCAAATCTAAAATGCCATTAACCCTTTGACTCCCGCACCCTATCCACAGACTGCAAAAACTTTAACCCCTGGACTTCCTCACACTATCCACAAGCTTCCTGCAAGAAGCTGTTGGATAGAGTGAAGGAGTCAAAGGGTCAAGTTTTTGCTTTAGCATGGTTAACAAGGCAGGAACCTGGTGGACAGGGTGCAGGAGTCAAAGGGTTAAAGAAAAAACAGGCATAAAATCAGATCAGGTGAAATCTATTGATCTCTTGTAGAAACCAGAAAATTGTTTATCAGGAGGGAGATATCGGAAGAGCTTTAAGGAGTCTGCCACGTAGTGCATTTGACCCACATGGAGCAAGTGAGGAGTTTTGTGTGTGTGTGTGTGTGTGTGTGTGTGTACGTGTGTGTGTGTTGTGTGTGTGTACGGTGTGTGTGTGTGTGTGTGTGTGTGTGTGTGTTGCGTGTGTGTGTATGTGTGTGTTAGTATGTGCTTGTAAGTCTTTTGCAGGAGTCAGTGGTTTATATTCATCATACTGTCTGGGTTCATGTTCATATTGCTTATAGCCCAGCCGTCCACTAAAGCCATATCAGGGCTAACACCGTCTAAAAGTCTACGTCTACGTGAAGAAAAGTTCATATTGCTTATAGCCCAGCCGTCCACTAAAGCCATATCAGGGCTAACACCGTCTAAAAGTCTACGTCTACGTGAAGAAAAGTTCATATTGCTTATAGCCCAGCCGACTACTAGAGCCCTGTCAGGGCTAACAACCACGTCCAAAAACAAGCCATTAAAAGAAAACCATGCACATCGTACAAGCCAGTGAGTGACTGTCAGCGAGCGTGCGTGTGTTGTGTTGTGTGTGCTGTGCATATGTGTATGGCCATGTGTGTGTGTGTGTGTATGGCCATCTATATCTATATGTGTGTGTGTGTGTGTGTGTGTGTGTGTGTGTGTGTGTGTGTGTGTGTGTGTGTGTGTGTGTGTGTGTGTGTGTGTGTGTGTGTGTGTGTGTGTGTGTGTGTGTGTTCGTTCCTTGATTTAACGTCTTTTCACTATGTGATATTAGACGGGTCAAAATGGCATGGGGATGATTTTTTTTTGGGGGGGGGGGGAGGAGGGGAAAGAAGGAACAGAGTAAGAGACGGAAAAAAATAAAAAAGGAATCGGCAAGGTCTTTAGAAAAAGGATATGGATGAACAGATAAATGAAACTAGAACAACGCTAACATCAAATGTAAAAGAAAAATCGTCATAAAAAGCAAAACAAAAAACAAAGAATTAAAATAATAACCTTAAAGTAACGCATTAACAGGACTGTGAACCAATGATTCTGAAATTTTAACTAACAGAACTTGATCTGATATTACTTCTTTAAAATGCTTTTCAAGATAGTTTCCTTGTGTAAACAACTTTGGTAAAAAATAACGAAGCTTTCTGCAGTAAAACAAACAGTGATACAATGTGAATTGTTCACCGCAAATACATACAATTTTACAATATTTTGTTTTCAAAGCGTTCAGTTGAATACGAAAATATGGTAATTAATCTCAAATGATATAACGAAGAATACTGCATTTTTTTACAGATATTTTGAACTGAAAGTTTGATTCTTTTTTGAGACAAATTTTTCATTTAAATGTTCATGAAATCGAATCCATGATGCTAATTCTAGCGAGTTGTAAGTTTCTTTTACCGAGGTGTTAACATGTAATTCTATGGAATTTTCAGAACGGAGTGCACCGGATTTAGGTGCTCTGTCAACTAAGTTGTTGCCGTGAAGACCAACATGAGAAGGCACCCAGCATAAACTGATTTCCGAGCCATTTACCTTTAAACAGTGTATTAGATGATTTGCCTCAATTATTAAATCAGGTCTTGTGTCTGTATCAAAAGACTAAGGCATATAATACAGATTTTGAATCAACAGAACTACTTTGAAAGACACAGGCCGAAGGCTTATTAAATAATGCACCGCTTGAACAACAGCGACCAATTCTGCTGTATATATAGATACATTTGCCCCAATGAAAAAAGACTTTTTAATGTTAAATTTTGGAACATAAAACGTTGCTCCAGCGCTCTGATTTGCTAAGACTGACCCATCAGTAAAAATGTGGAGGTGGGTACGGTAATGTTCATCGATGTGTTCACAAGCTGTGGATAGCGTAATGTTAACATTCTTTTTTAACGTCTGCATAATCGAGATCAAACGTGGCCTTTAGCATTTCCCATGTGGGGATAGGCGTTAACGTTGGTTTTTCGGCTATTTCATCCATAGTTATGCTGGATTGTTTGATCAGGTCAGATATGTAAGTTGCGGTTGTAATTTGTGATGAAATGTTTTTTGCTCGTTTTGGAAAGTCAATATCAGACCTGATTTTAATTTCTTTGCTCACAAAATTATTCGCTTGTGAAGTAGTTCTAATTGCAAACTTTGCTGTAGCTAGCTCACGATGGTTGTTTAGAGGTAGAATTCCAGCAACTTTGTACGTTTCCAGAGTAGAAGCATGAGTTGGTACACCTAGTGCAATTTTAAGACTTTTGCAGTCCAAGTTCTGAATCTTTTTTAGTAAATATTTAGGTGCATTGAAAACAACTTGCGCGTAGGATAATTTAGACCTGACCAGCGCTGTTGACAGATGAATCAGTATATTTGTATCCATTCCACAGGGTAATTTGCTTATTATCTTTAGAAAATTTAAGGTTTTTCGTGCTTTTGTTAAAATATAATCAAAATGAACATTCCAGCTTAATTTCGACGTGATGTAAACTCCCAGAAATTTTACGACCTGTTTGTAATTTAACACTTCACCAAGCAATTTGAAAGTAGGCAAGTTATTTGAGTTACCACCAGGATCAAACAGCATCATGTTAGTTTTTTCTGCCGACAACGACAGACCATTTTCTAACAGTTTCCAAGATTATCAAGATCAATGATACAATTTCCTGATGTAATTCCGTGTTCTGTGGAGTTGTCTTTTTTAAAGTGAAATTCATCCAAGTGCATATATCATCAGCATACTGTACTAAAACACGATTTGAAAAAGCTTTAGGAAGATCCTGTATAAGGATATTAAATGAAATAGGTGCTATCACTGAACCTTGTGGAATCCCCATGTCGAGGCGTCGTGAAGTAGAAAAACTAGCTCCCACTCTTGCCTGAATTGTTCTATTAGCTAAAAAAGATTTAATGTAATTGTACATATTGCCAGATAAACCAACAGATTTTAGCTTGAACAATAAACGTTTATGCCAAACTTGATCATAAGCTGTTTTTACATCAAAGAAAGCTAAAACACTTTTTCTGCGGGCAAACTGTTTGATCCGAGTCGTAAGTTTAACCAGGCGTTCAACTGCGGATCTCCCTTTTCTAAAACCCGCCTGGTTTACCGGAATAACATTTTTTATCACAGTAGTGAAAAAGTCTGTGTGTGTGTGTGTGTGTGTGTGTGTGTGTGTGTGTGTGTGTGTGTGTGTGTGTGTCCATGTGTGTGTGTGTGTCCGTGTGTGTGTCCGTGTGTGTGTGTGTGTGTCCATGTGTGTGTGTGTGTTGTGTGTGTGTGTGTGTGTGTGTGTTGTGTGTGCTGTGCATACGAGTATAGCTATGTATGTGTGTGCATGTTAGTATGTGCTTATAGATGTTTTTTGAAGGAGTCACTTTGTATTCATCCTACTGTCTGGGTTCACATTCGTTCTTGCAGCCCAGCCGACTACTAGAGCCATATCAGGGCCAACACCGTCTAAAAATCTACATCTACTAGTTCATTTTGCTAAAAGCCCAGCCGACTACTACAGCCATACCAGGGCTAACACCGTCTAAAAATCTACGTCTACTTAAGTTTATATTGCTTATAGCCCAGCCGACTACTAGAGCCATACCAGGGCTAACACCACATCAAAAATGAGTCTGCCACTCAAGTTTTTTTTTCAGTGAATAGAAACCTGTGCCTGTAAATGCAGTTTATAAGGTTGTGCCACGTTCGATGTGAAACGTCTTTCTGCTCTTTATTGCTGCTGACCTACGGTCACCATCTCGCTTCTGGTGCCATGGTCAGTTTCGTTCGACGTCCGTTTTACATTCCCTTGAGCAGCTGGCAAGTGAAGTAATACGTCCTTGACTTAAACACGTGTCGGGGACCGTTTAGAGTTTTAATCATTCAATTATTCTACATCACCTTCAACATGGGATGAACCAAAACCCACGTCACCCTGGTCAGTGTCACAGAATAACTATCTGGCTATTTTCAGTTTTTCGTCATCTGATATTTCACTCATTTTCAAACGAAACAAAAAAATGTGGTCACAGTGTGTTTACACTGTTAAGGTTTTTAGTCAGTGAACATAATTTTAAATGTTTCTGAGTAGCCTACTGGTAAATCTTTAAATTTGATGAAGTGTACTTGTTTAACAATTATTGTCTGAAGATTGTATCAAAGACGTAAATAGCATTTTTTGTATCAAAGACGTTATAAATAGCATTTTTTATATCAAAGGCGTTATAAATAGCATTTATTTCTTTTTATTTGTTATTTATCAACCAGGTAAATTTTGGGCTCCTGTCCACCATAGTGACGGGGGGCGGGGAATTGCCACTTTGCAGTGCCACCATATTTTGCGTGTATCTTGACCTGAGGATTTTTCTACAGTTCTTTATGATAGCACGCGGAGCCCCAAGACAGTTACATTCAGTTCAGTTCAGATTGTTTATAGCCCAGCCGACTACTAGAGCCATATCAGGGCTAACACCACGTCAAAAACAATCCAGTTAAGATAATACAAAATCCGATTTCACCGTTTACCTTGCAAATCTAAAATGCAAAAAAAAAAACGGCCGTAAAACCATCTCGCCCATCCTGTGGCCAAGTTCAAATTTCAGTTCAGTTCCTATTGCTTATTATAGCCCAGCCGACTACTAGAGCCATATCAGGGCTAACACCACGTCAAAAACAACCCGTTGAGACAGAAGAACCGTTAAAAACCATGCTCGCCGTAAACTTGCAAGTCTAAAAAAAACGCAAATAAAGAAATACGGCCGTCAGATCAGGTTCAAACCTATTGATCTCTTGTAGTAAGTGGAAAATTACATCAGTAGGCACATCACGTCGTAAAAGTCCCATCAATCATGGAGGTGTGTGATGCTCAACGGCTCGTCACGTGGTATACAACACGGTGCTTCAGTTTTTAAAAGGTACGATCGAGTGTAGGACCGTGTGGATGGTCAGTGGACATTGGTCACCGCCTACCCCATCCCCAACACTGGCACCAGGCCTCCCAAGGCCAAGTGCGCCACGGCCGGCGAAATGGCCAAGGCGTTGATCGGTCAGGTGAGTACAGAATGATTTTGGTGGTGACGTACCGTTGACGTCACCCCCGTGACGTACCGTTGACGTCACCCCCCGTGACGTACCGTTGACGTCACCCCGTGACGTACCGTTGACGTCACCCGTGACGTACCGTTGACGTCACCCCCCGTGACGTACCGTTGACGATCACCCCCCGTGACGTACCGTTGACATCCCCCGTGACGCACCGTTGACATCTCCCCCGTGACGTACCGTTGACATCTCCCCCCGTGCTGTACGTGCATCTCCCGTTGACTATTCACTCCCCCCCCGTGACGTACAGTGTACATCTCCCCCCCCCGTGACGTGCGCACACGTACAGTGACATCTCCCCCCGTGACGTACCGTTGACATCTCCCCCCGTGACGTACGTTGACATCTCCCCCGTGCTGTACAGTGCATCTCCCCCCGTGACGCAGTGTACATCCCCCCCCCGTGACGTACAGTGTACATCTCCCCCCCGTGCGTACGTTGACATCTCCCCCCCCGTGACGTACAGTTGACATCTCCCCCCCGTGACGTACAGTTGACATCTCCCCCCCGTGACGTACAGTTGACATCTCCCCCCCGTGACGTACAGTTGACATCTCCCCCCCGTGACGTACAGTTGACATCTCCCCCCCGTGACGTACAGTTGACATCTCCCCCCGTGACGTACAGTTGACATCTCCCCCCGTGACGTACAGTTGACATCTCCCCCCGTGACGTACAGTTGACATCTCCCCCGTGACGTACAGTTGACATCTCCCCCCGTGACGTACAGTTGACATGTCCCCCCGTGATGTACAGTTGACATCTCCCCTGTGATGTACAGTTGACATCTCCCCCTGTGACGTACAGTTGACATCTCCCCCTGTGACGTACAGTTGACATCTCCCCCGTGACGTACAGTTGACATCTCCCCGTGACGTACAGTTGACATCCCCCCCGTGACGTACAGTTGACATCTCCCCCGTGAGTACAGTTGACATCTCCCCTGTGATGTACAGTTGACATCTCCCCTGTGATGTACAGTTTACATCTCCCCTGTGATGTACAGTTGACATCTCCCCTGTGGTGTACAGTTTATATCTCCCCGTGATGCTGAGTTATGACGTCATGGCTGTGGTTGTCTACTGTGCAGACATCGCAGAGGTCCCGCAAACTACATGTCCTAAAAAAAAGTGAAAACCTAGGTAAGCCATATTTTGTGGGGTTTTTTTGCGTTTTTTTTTTTTTACTTTTGTTCAGTTTACTTATTGCTTACAGCCCAGCTGACTACGAGAGATATCGGGGCTAACACCACGTCAAAAAAAAAAAAAAAAAAAAAAAAAACCGTTAAGATAAAAGACAGTCAAAATCACGCTCACCGTTAACCTTTGCAAATCTAAAATTCCGTTAAATTAAAACAGACGTACAATCACATCAGGTGAAATCTATCTTTTGTAAAAACTTAAATTGCATCAGAAAGGACGTCTGGGAAGAGCTTTAAGGAGTCCGCCTGTCGTGCTTTTGTCTCACATCGTACAAGTCCCAGCAATCGAGGTGTCGGATGCTCAACGGCTCATCAAACGGTATACACCATGGTGCTTCATTTTCCAAAAGGTACGAATGACTGTAGGAAGTGTGACCCATGTGTAACCTACATGACACGGGCTCTTATGGCTTCCTGCAGCAGATGGAAGAATTTCATTCAGGCTAGGGTGGATTTGGAAAAAGTCTGTTCATTCCAATGCTCCCGACACATTTCTCACTATTTTCGATATGACATGTGTGTATAAGGAATCAAGGAATTGCACATCTTTTCCACTGCGGCCTTCTTGGCCAGGAAGTCAGCCATTTCATTGCCTCCAATACCAACATGGCCAGGAATCCTGGCAAAAACAATCCAGTAACCCATTGTAAGAGTTGAAAACTTTGAACAACTTCACAAGCTCAGGAGGACTGATGTTTTAGCCAGCAACTGCTTGCAAAGCACAAAGGGAGACTGGTAAAGTCCGACGTTCTGCTGTCCTGTGATTCCACAGGCTGTGAAAATAGGGTCAATGTTAAATCGTCACGTTCATCACCAATGCCGTGTTCTCGCTGCCAAAAATGTGGGCACATCAGAGACGGATGTACGACAGGAAAGTACGCATGTGCGCCAAGGAAGCACATTTAGGATCATGTGAAGGACCACCGATGTCTAAATTGAGGAGGTAGCCATCCTTTGTCCTCTAAAAGTTGCCTGTATGGCAAGCAGACAATTTAACGAGTCAAAACAAAGGATACCCTTCCATGAGGGCCGAACGATTAGTGGAAGCCAGCAGCACATTTACTGTACGACTTAAAGACTACGCACCAGAGGTTCTAAAGATATCAAGTTTCTATTACCTGTCAAACGAATCTAGTATGTTCTAATTTATGTGTTCAGACAATGCAAGACAAAGGCCTTCAGCAGGGGCGTTAAAACCACTGTGCAGGATGCTCAGCAGTCCAAACCAGCTAGTGCTGCACAGCCTGGGAAACCCAGTCTCCCTGGGAAACCTGCCCTCCTACCCCGGCCCGGCCGTCTGGGAGCAGATCCACAGTTAGTCATTTATCGTTTAAAGCCCAGCCGACTGCACACAGCCATATCAGGGCTATAACCGCTTCAAAACAAAACAGTAAAAAAAAATTAAGCACACACACATATCAATGCATTCGCGCATATAATCTGACATGCCCCCGGAGTAGGACCATTCCGTCCTAAATATCACAAGGGAAATTTAAACACCTGAATACAAATATAAGCATACATAAGGACACCAAAACAAAACGGGCATAAATTACCTAAAATTGCTTCCGCATATCTCGCCACCTTAGAGCACAAAATGCACTTAATACATGTACTCAATTATCAATCCGAAGAAAAAGTGCCTAACACTTTATCGAACAAATACAGGTGAATGGACCATTAAGGCAGAAAATGACACGTAAAAATGACAAAGCAAAGGAACAAGGCAGAAAAAGAGTGACAAAAAAGAGGAAATTTCTAGCACAGAATTTCCAAAAGGTGGGGATACTATTTAAACTGAAAGAACCCCTGGCCGCCCAACAGGGGGTCCACAGTGAGTGGGGGAGGGTAACAATTAGTACCTAATAGAGAAATTCGCAAAATAAAGGTTTGGAGATGACCTTGAATTAATGTGACCTTGGCTGTCTGTGGAACAGATCAAATAGGCAGTTGTTACGTTTGTGTAAAGGTTTGGCAATGACCTTGAATCAATGTGACCTTGACTGTGCAACAGCCACCAAGTGGGGACATATCTCGGGAAGCCGACGTCCACTGTGCGTGTGGTGGCACAAGTGTTGGACAGTGGACACTGGTCACTGCCTACCCCATCCCTGACACCTGTGTGTAACCTACAGACTATGGTCACTGGTCACTGCCTACCCCATCCCTGACACCCGTGTGTGACCTACACACTATGGACAGTGGACACTGGTCACAGCCTACCCCATCCCTGACACCGACACCCGGCCTCCCAAAGCCAAGTGCGCCACAGCCGGCATAATGGCCAAGGCGTTGATCGGTCAGATGAGTACAAAATGATTTGGTTGGTAATGTACAGTGTACATCCCCCCCCCCCCCCCCATCCGTCATGTACAGTTTACATCTCGCCCTGTGATGTGCAGTCAAAACCTAGGTAAGCCATGTTTTGTTGTTTTGTTCAGTTCACTTCATATTGCTTTATAGCCCAGCTGACTACTAGAGCCATATCAGGACTAACACCACGTCACAAAAAACAAAACGATCCATTAAGATAAAAAAAACAGTTGACCCAAGTTGGGAACTTGGGGTGGACTAGGTTTGTTAGGCAGTCTCCAAAAAAAACCGCCTTGAGAAAGGGTCTGGAGCTATAATAATAACAACAACAACATTTATATAGCGCAAAATCTTGATAAAATCAAATCTAAGCGCTGAAGCACACACACGCACGCACACGCACACGCACACACACACACACACGGCTGTAAATGGGGAGAAAATAAAAACAATGGAAAATTATAGAGAGCATATTATATACAATTATATATTACAATGTGATTCCCCTCCGAGTGGAGACAGGCTGCAGAGGGGGGGGGGGGTGTTGAGTGAGGTCAGGATTTTATGCAGAGGAGAAAAGTGTTTTGAGAGCGGACTTGGAGACAAAAGTAGGTTGCTGACGGACTGAGAGGAAGTTTGTTCCAGGAGAGCGGACCAGAAACAGAGAAGGCTCGTGACCATAGGTATTGAGCTTAGTGCGTGGAAAGCGAAAAGTCAGAGGATCGGAGGTAGAGCGGAGGGTACGTGAGGGAACATAGATCTCAAGTAGGCTTGACAGGTAATCGGGGGCTGCGTTATTGAGGCTTTTGTAGCACATGGTGTCTAGTTTGTACTATATGCGCTTTGATGCAGGGAGCCAGTGAAACTGTGCCAGGAGAGGAGATATGTGGTCAGCTCCAGAATAATAAGAAGCAGAAAAGTAGAAAAGGTGAAAAGAGAAAGGAGAGATGGAGCAGAAGACTGAAAAGTAGAAACAAGGTGAAAAAGGAGAAGAAGAAGAGAAAGTGAATTGGAAGGAGAAAAAGAAAAAAGGGCAAAAAAGAATGAGGAGAGGTGGAAGAAGAAGAATAAGAAGCAAAGTAGAGGAAGGAGAAGAAAGAGGAGCAGGAGAGGAGCAGGAGAAGGAGACGAGGGAGAAGGAGACGAGAAGGAGGAGATGACGAGGAAGGAGGAGATGACGAGGAAGGAGGAGACGACGAGGAAGGAGGAGACGACGAGGAAGGAGGAGACGACGAGGAAGGAGACGACGACGAGGAAGGAGGAGACGACGAAGAAGGAAAAGAAAGAGGAGCAGGAGACGAAGAACGAGACAAAGTTGGGGAAAAGAAGGAGAGAAAGTTGATATAAAGGTACATGAAAATGAATGTTAAATATGAATGTTTTATGTGTGCTTGAAAGTGGTCAGTAAAAAATGTATAAATTATCATTGCAATTTGTTTAGTGCCATTGGTTGGAAGGAGAGCGTGCGTTGCGTGACGGACAAATGCTGTTTGCATGTGTTGAGTCCGTGAGCATGTGACAAAAGCATGACAAAAGGATACCCTTCCATGAGGGCCGAACGATTAGTGGAAGCCAGCAGCACATCTACGACTTAAAACTGCGCACCAGCGGTTACCTGTCAAACTAATCTAGTATGTTTTAATTTATATGTTCAGACAATGCAAGACAAAGGCCTTCTTCAGTAGGGGCGTTAAAAAAAAAAAAAATTTTTTTATTTATATAGCGCAAAATCTTGATAAAATCAAATCTAAGCGCTGAGCGTATACATGCATACATACCTAAATACATATGAGCGTATACATGCATACATACATGCATACATACATACATAAATCTAAGCTGAGCGTATACATGCATACATACATACATAAATCTAAGCGTATACATACATACATACGTACGCACATGCATACATAATAATTACAATATTTATATAGCGCAAAATCTCGACAAAATCAAATCCAAGCGCCGAAAAGACACACGCACGCACGCACACACACACACACGCATGGCCACAAATGGGGAGAAAGAATAAAAGCAATAAAAGCAAGAATAAAAGCAATGGAAAACCACAGAGAGCACATCATATACAATTATATATTAAAACAAAGTGATTCCACCACAGAGAGCACATCATATACAATTATATATTAAAACAAAGTGATTCCCCTCCGAGCGGAGACAGGCTGCAGAGGGGGGTTGAATGAGGTTAGGATTTTATGCAGAGGAGAAAAGGTGAGTTTTGTGTGTCAGGATGCTCAGCAGCCAAAACCTAGTGCTGCACAGCCTGGGAAACCCAGTCTCCCTGGAAAATCCTCCCCTCCCCTCCCGACCCAGCCGTCAGTCCGGGAGCAGCTCCAGTGAGTGGGTGCAGACAAAAATTAGTACCTAAAAGACAAATTGGCATCATAATGTGGGATACATGAATGCCCTTAGTGGGCGATCGCACGAAAGTGAGAATAGTACCCGATGGGTTTTGCAATGTATCATGCAATGTTGACATCACTTAACCTCCTTAAACAGAATTATCTAAGATTGTATACCTGGAAACTTGAAAGATCAGATTACATCAAGACAGACAGGACATGGAGAACAAATCTCTAAGTTCCAAAACAAAAATGCAGAAGATCCGTGTATCGATTCCAACAGGTACAGTTCAATCCACTGAATTCTAACTCAACTGAGTGTAACATCAAAGGCACCACACTGAATCAGAGCCTGTTAGTAAACAGATGGAATGCTTGATATGTCCAGTTTTTACCTCAGCACACTCAGGTGGTGGCGACTGGCCGAGGGTAACCAGCCCTGGGGAGTGGGGGAAGGGACTTTAGAACTGTTTAAGATGGGACAGTCAAATGGTCAGTTTTAATGTAACGCACCTGGGTTTCTAACCCACAACCATTAGCATGTGAATCACACTCGACCAACGGAGCTACCGAGGTCTATTGTTCGGTCGATTTTTTTCAGTTTTTACGTCAGCAACCACCTCAGGTGATATGGTCGACGGTGGCGATAACCATCCCAGGGAAGTGGGGGAAAGGGAACTTATCCTTTATCACAAATTTGGTGATACAGAACTACAGACAGCTGCAGTCCGAATTTCCAGTACGCTTCTCAGCAAACTGCTGTATCAGTGAGAAAATCATCGATGAACAAAAAAATACTAAAGTTAAATAACTTCTTGCCATCGGTGATCATGTTCGTCTTTCCGAGATAAGGCCTGATCCTCAAACTCTTCTGAATCGGTGCCTTTTCGATTGTCAGCAAAGTACTTGGGTATCCATCTTGAGACTGTCTTTGGACAAGCACATTTCCTCTGTCTGCCAGTCTTTTACCATCTCAGATCAATCAGTTCAATTCGATCATATCTTTCTATAAACGACACAACACGACTTGTCCTTTATACTGTCAAGAGTGGACTACTGTAATGCAATTCATGGTCTCCCATCCTTTCATATTAAGCGCCTTCAGAGGGTACAGAATGGTGCAGATAGGCTGGTATTGAGAACGCGAAATACCACCTCAGCAACCAGCCTACTGAACAGCTCCACTGGCTCCCTGTGGAAGCAAGAGCAGAATATAAAGTAGCTACTCTGGCTTATCGGCGTTTTTATGGTACTTTGCCAATTTACCTCTTCTGTGTTTAAAACACAGGCCTGAACGCAGTCTCAGGTCAAGCAACCAGAAATTTCTGGTAAAATCGAAATCCAAAACCATAGGACACCGAGCCTTCCGTTGCCAGGCCCCACTTGTCTGGAACGATCTGCCTTTTTCTCTCCGCTGTTCATCATCTCTTTCAAGGCGGGCCTCAAAACTCTTGATAAATACTATCAGTAATGAAACATGATTTTTGATCTTTCCGATTCAGTAATAGATATATATATACATACACATGCTTGCAACAGATGTGCTAGTGTGTTGGAGGAGGGACTAGGAGTGGGAGTATAATTGACCACTAGGCATAGGGCTGATTGGGATAAATGAACTAAATGTAAAGCGCAGTTAGTCTTTACCTACGTGTAGGAGAATAGTGCTTTATAACCGATTTATTATTTATTATCCTATACTAACACCACAAATGTCAGGTCAGACAAATAGGTCTGCTACTGGCAAGCTGTAGCCCAGTACTACCTGTCACAGCAGGAGACTTGGAGAGGGGATTGGCGCCACCAAGGATTAACCTAAGCCCACAGAAAAGATATGAGAGACACTATAGCCAACATACCGGATCGGTCGGGGCCCGGGTTACAAACGACCGCGCTTACCACTGACAAGCACCAGGGTGGAAGTGAAAAGTCAGCTACTGGGGCAAAGACATCATTCAAACTGCCAACGGAAAAAGCTACCATTGGAACCTGGAATGTCCGTACACTCCATCAGTGCGGCAAAGTAAAAGAACTAGAACACGAGCTGAGACGCTACCAATGGGACATTGTGGGTATATCAGAAGTAAGATGGACAGGCTTCGGAGAAGCAATCACAGAGGAAGGACACAAGATGTGGTACAGTGGCGAAGAGTCACTACATGAAAATGGCGTAGCTTTCATCGTACGCAAAGAAGTCATTGGATGCATCATGAGCTGCACGCCTGTCAACAGCAGAATCATCAGCATTCGGGTGTCAGCCAAACCAAAGAACATCACCATCATACAAGTGTATGCTCCAACTACCAGCCACGAAGACCAGGTGGTTGAAGAATTCTATGAGAAAATAGAAGACACCATCGGAAAAGCCCCAGGAAAGACATCATCATAGTTCAGGGGGACTTCAACGCCAAAGTCGGCCCAGATGCCTACAAAAACTGGGCTGGAACAGTGGGTCAATTTGGCACAGGGGAAACTAATGACAGGGGACTTCGCCTTCTGGAGTTTGCCTGCACCCAACGGCTCACCATTGCCAACACCCTCTACCCCCACAAACTGTCAAGAAGAACAACCTGGCATGCGCCGAACGGAAAGACTCACAACCAGATCGACTTTGTCCTCACACCGCGGCGCTTCAAATCAAGCATTAATAAAGCAAAGACGAGGACATACCCTGGAGCTGATATAGGCAGCGACCACGACCTCGTGCTGCTCACAATGAAGATCAAATTGAAAAAGAAGTACCAAGCTGCGCAGCCACGCATCAAGTTTGACCTGGAAAAGCTAAAAGATCCAGAGATAGAAGAGGCATTCCAGGCACAGCTCGGGGGGCGGTTCGCGGCACTCAACTTCCTGGACAGCGACATCAACGACCTCACAAACAACTTTGGTGAGGCAGTCCGCGAAACAGCAGAGGAGGTACTGGGGCGACAGAGGAAGAAACACCAAGCATGGATCTCAAATGACATCCTTGACCTCTGCGACAACAGAAGATCACTGAAGAAGACGAAAAACTCCAGCCCTGAAGAAGCCGCACAGTATCGTAAAACCAACAACCTTGTAAAGAAGAAAATGATTGAAGCCAAAGAACAATGGATCAACAACCAGTGTGAGAACATCGAGAAAGGCATGAAAAAAGGAAACAGCAAACATGCCTTCACCACACTGAAAAACCTTACCAAGACGCAGCAAAACAGATCGTCAGTCATCGAGGATACCTCAGGCGAGCTGCTGACAGAAAGCTCCGCTGTTCTGAACAGATGGACGCAGTACTGCCAAGAACTATACAACTTCCCAATACAGCCAGATGACAGTTTGTTTCAGGGGGACTCAGCACCATTGAGGGAATCCTCACCGCTACCAGTGATGAGAGAAGAAGTGGAAGAAGCCATCCGCAGCCTACCAGCAGGGAAATCACCTGGAGCAGACAATATCCCAGCAGAGCTGCTCAAACATGGAGGGAATGATTTGGTCACTCGTGTAACATCGATTTGTCAGAAGATCTGGGAGACAAAACAGTGGCCCACAGAATGGACTCAATCACTCATCATCCCCCTGCCCAAAAAGGGAAATATGCGCCAATGCCAGAACTACAGAACAATAAGTCTCATTAGCCACACCAGCAAGATCATGCTCAGAGTCATATTGAATCGACTGAAGAAAGAAGCGGAAGAACACCTTGCGGAAGAACAAGCTGGATTTAGGGCGGGCAGAAGCACAGTAGAACAGATCTTCACCTGCCGGATAATGATGGAGAAACATCTGCAGCATCAGAGAGACCTGTTCCACAACTTCATAGACTTTAAAAAAGCATTCGACAGGGTGTGGCATAAGGGTTTGTGGCAGGTGCTAAGAAAGTTTGGCATAGAGGAAGGTCTCGTCCAAACCATCCAGGCGCTGTATAACACTGCCAGCAGCGCAGTTCTCCTCAACAACCAGATAGGGGACTACTTCAAGACCACAGTTGGAGTCCGTCAAGGCTGCCTACTCTCTCCCGTGCTGTTCAATCTCTTCCTGGAGAACATCATGCGTGAAGCCCTCCATGACTTCCACTCCACTGTCTCCATCGGAGGAAGAACCATCAACAACCTGAGGTTCGCAGATGACATCGACCTGATGGGAGGCAGCAACGAAGAACTACAAGACCTGACCATGAGACTGGAAGAAAGTGCAGGTGCACACGGAATGGAAGTGAGCACAGAAAAAAGCAAAGTCCTGGTCAACAGCACAACCAACACCCATGCTGAAATCTACATGAACGGGCAACAGCTTGAAGAAGTGGACGCTTTCAAATACCTTGGCGCCACTCTCACCAAAAATCAAGACCAGACTAGCGATCGCAACAGCAGCAATGGTAAAGCTAAACAAGATCTGGAAGAGCAGAGAGATCGGCTTTCCATCGAAGATGAAGCTGTACAAATCCCTGGTGCTCCCCATCCTGCTGTATGGATGCGAGAGCTGGACCATGACAGCAGAGACCACCAAGAGAATCCAGACGTTTGAAACTAAATGCTTCAGGCGCTTGCTCGGGATCTCTTGGCAAGATCGGAAGACAAACGACTTTGTGTGGAGCCAAATAACAACACTCGCAGGCCCACAAGAACCCCTCCTGGCAACAGTCAAGAACAGGAAGCTGTCGTGGTTCGGGCATGTCACACGCCACAACTCACTGCCCAAAACGGTCCTCCAGGGTACACTGGGAGGCGGCAGACGAAGGGGACGACAAGCCAAATGCTGGATGGACAACATCAAAGAATGGACCAGGTTGGATGGCCCCACGCTGGTGCGACAGGCGGAGGACAGGACCGGTTGGCGACGGCTGGCTTCAAGAGTGTCTCTCATCTCTCCTCTACGCCCATCACGGGCAGGAGAATGATGATGATGATGACTAACACCACGAGAATAATGTTACGATAGGACGTCGAGAAAGCAAGTTTTAGTGTAGCTCATCCCGGGGATTCCAACCCACAACCATTAGCATGTGAATCCGACGCTCAAACCAACGGGAGTTACCGAGGAGTGTTCAGCTTGTATAAAACCCATGCTTAACCACTTGAGCAATC
Organism: Monoplex corrugatus; assembly: GCA_030674185.1. Classification (NCBI taxonomy): domain Eukaryota; kingdom Metazoa; phylum Mollusca; class Gastropoda; order Littorinimorpha; family Ranellidae; genus Monoplex; species Monoplex corrugatus. The sequence continues at coordinate 39,806,829 of JAPXFY010000034.1, forward strand.
GCGGACCCCCGCCCGATTTCTTCACTGTGCGTGTTACGGCACAGACATCTAACGGTACAGCCTGGCTTTCCCCTCTGTCCGTCACTCATTTGCACAGAGTAAACAGACAGCTGAGCGTTGGTAGGTCTCCAAAATGGCGGCCACTTGCAGCCAGCGGTGGGGCCATTTCGCCTCAACGCTCACAGACAGGCGCGCGCAGTCTATATCTTAGTGAGGGAATCAAAGGGTTAAGTGTTTTGCTTTGCTAGCATGGTTGACAATGCTAGATGCCAGTAGACAGGGTGCGGGAGTCAAAGGGTTAAGAATGAAAAATAAGTTTTTAAAGACTCAAAATCCGGGATTTTTTTTTTTTTTGACAGATCCAGGAAATTCCCGGGAAATCCTGGAGGATTGGCAGCTATGGAAGTAGCTTTGCACTGACTTCACATCACACAGTGTGCAAACATGTTAGTTCGCTTTGCATTTTCACATCACTTGTTAGGTATACAACCTAACTGATGTGTGTTGTTTAAACCCCAGCCGACTGCACAGAGCCGTATCAGGGCTATAACCGCTTCAAATCGTACAAAACTTCAACAGGAAAAAGTACACCTATCAATGCATTCGCACACAATCTAAGGACATGCCCCTAGCGTTGACCATTCCAATTTATCGCACAGGGGATTTAAAAAACACCTAAATACAAATTTAAACATACACAAGGACACAAAAACTATAAAAAACGGGCATGAATTACCTAAAATTTCTTCTGCATATATCGCCTCCTTAGAGCCAAACATGCACTTAATACATGCACCCAATAATCAATCCTAAGAAAATACGCAATACTTTATCGAACACATGGGTGAATGGACTATTAAGGCAGAAAATGATGACATACTTTATTTTTATTGTTTAAAGCCCAGCCGACTGTGCAGAGCCATATCAGGGCTATAACCGCTTCAAAACAAAACTTCAACAGAAAAAAAAAAAGAAAAGTACACATATCAATGCATCCACACACAATCCAAGGACATGACCCCGGCGTAGGACCGTTCCGTCCGATTTATCGCACAGGGGAGATTTAAAAAACACACCTGAATACAAATATAAACATACATAAGGATACCAAAACATACAAAAACAGGCATAAACTACCTAAAACTGCCTCCGCATATCTCACCTCCCCAGAGCCAAAAATGCACTTAATACATGTACCCAATTATCAATCTGAAGAAAAAGTACGTAAGACTTTATCGAACAAATACAGGTGAATGGACCATTAAGGCATAAGTAGAAACGACAAAGCAAAGCAACAAGCAGAAACAAAGAGTGACAGAAAAGAGGAAATTTCTAGTGCAGAATTTCCAGAAGGTGGGGATATTTATACTGAAAGAGCCCCCAGGCAACCCAACGGTGGGGGGGGGGGGGGGTGATAAATGACAAAGCAAATGAACAAGGCAGAAACAGTGACAGAAAAGAGGAAATTGAAAGAACCCCTGGCATCCCCACGGGGGGTCTCAACAGCCTGAAGCCAAAGATAAGAACCCCTGGCATCCCCACGGGGGGTCTCAACAGCCTGAAGCCAAAGATAAGACTGCCAGGCAGACTACAGAGGCACAGCTGACATGTTAATTGTTACAAATATACATTAAAAAGCATTTTCATAGACTATACAAAGCATTTGATAGGTCATCTATTCAACGCAATGGTCAAAATGGACTTTCTGAGACAACTTTCATTAACTGCCTCACTATACAAAGATCAAATGTCTACAACTAGATGGAAGAGTCAGAAATAATAACTTAAGTCTTTAGAAAACTTGTATCCTTTCGAACAAGCTGGCTGACATTTCTTACACCTTTTCTAATGGGCTGGCTGGCACAAAAGCCGTGGACTTTTACGTCCATTTCAATCCCAACCATCAACGTAACTAGGACAAATGTAAACTTTACCACCCCATTTGTGTGCATCAGGAACCAGGCTGTTCTCCCTACCTTTCTCAATACTACGTACAGTGACTGGTCAACACTACAACCCCTACCCACCCACCCACCCCCCCTATAGGGACACGAAGTGCCCAATGTATCGATAAAAGCATATCGCGGGATGATGCACGACGTCAATATGAGCTGGTTAAGTTTACATTTACCCTTAAAATTTCTAAAAGTCGTTTTGAAAACTCCATTCCTTTCCAACGGGCTGGTCGTTATTAAAAGCCCAGCCGACTGTGTAGAGCCATATCGGGGCCATAACCGCTTCAAAACTTTTTTAAAGTACATGTATCAATGCTTTCGCGCACATAAAGGACATACCCCTGGCGTTGACCACTCCATTCAATTTATCGCACAGGGGATTTAAAAAACGCCTGAATACAAATTTAAGCATAGTTAATGACAAAATACAAAAAAGGGTATGAATTACCTAAAACTGCTTCCGCATATCTCGCATCCCTACAGCCCAAAATGCACTCAATACATGTACCCAATTATCAATCCTAAGAAAAAATACGCAAGACTATCGACCACAGATGAATGGACCAGCAAGGCAGATAGGAAGAAATAACAGCAAAGAAAATAACAGAAAACAGTAAATTTCTAGCACAATTTTCAGTATAAATAGTATCCCCATCTTCTGGAAATTGTGCTAGAGATTTACCCTTTTCTGCTGTTCCCCCTTCATTATTTCCCACATCATGCCGGTGTACAGGGTTTGATACGTGCTCAAGGAATCTGTCAAATGATTGGCAGGATTGGGTTCGTTCCTTCTTTGATTTAACGTCTGTTCACTGTGAGTGATGTTAATTTTTTTTAAAAAACGCCTGAATAAAAATTTTAAGCATAGCTAAGGACACAAAATACAATAACGGGTATAAATTACCTAGAACTGCTTTTTTATGTCTCAGAAAGCATCATCCCGCGATATATTAATAATATACAATATTTTATATAGCGCAAAATCTTGATAAAATCAAATCTAAGTGCTCAAACAGACCCACACGCACGCACCCACGCACACGCACGCACGCACACGGCTATAAATGGGGAGAAAGAATAAAAGCAATGGAAAATTATAGAGAGCATATTATATACAATTATATAATTACAATGTGATTCCCCTCCGAGTGGAGACAGGCTGCAGAGGGGATCGAGTGAAGTCAGGATTTTATGCAGAGGAGAAAAGGAGTTTTGAGAGCGGACTTTTATCGATACATTGGGCACTTCGTGTCCCTAGAGTGGGGGGGGGGGGGGTAGGTAGGGGTAGTGCTAGTGTTGACCAGTCAGTGTACGTAGTATTGAGAAAGGTAGGGAGAACGGCCTGGTTCCTGATGCACACAAACATGGGGTGGTAAAGTTTACATTTGTTCCAGTTACGTTGATGGTTGGGATTGAAATGGACATAAAATTGGACATTGTTTAAAGCCCAGCCAACTGCGTAGAGTCATATCAGGGATTGGGTGAAGCGCATATAATACAATATTTATACGACACCAAATCTTGTTAATTCAAATCAAAGCGCACTCTCGCACCAGGCGTACGCACACAATTAACAAAGACTATC
>JAPXFY010000034.1:39815432-39817932 GCA_030674185.1 Monoplex corrugatus
TCTCCCTCTCTCCCCGCTCTCCACCTTCCCCTCTCTCTCCTCTCCCTCTCACTTTTTCCTCCTCTCTCTCTCTCCGTCTCTCTCCATCTCTCTTTCCTCTCTCTCTCTCTCTCCACAAGTCTCCCATCTCACACTTGTTTTTCCTCTCTCTCTCTCTCTCTCCACAAGTCTCCTCTCACACTTTCCTCTCCTCTCTCTCTCTCTCTCTCCAGTCTCCCATCTCACACTTGTTTTTCCTCTCTCTCTCTCTCTCCACAAGTCTCCCATCTCACACTTGTTTTTCTCTTCTTCTCTCTCTCTCCTCTCTCCTCTCTCTCTCTCTCTCTCTCTCTCCACAAGTCTCCCATCTCACACTTGTTTTTCCTCTCTCTCTCTCTCTCTCTCTCACAAGTCTCCATCTCACACTTGTTTTCTCTCTCTCTCTCTCTTCTCTCCTCTCTCTCTCCTCTCTCTCTCGGTCTCTTTATTCGCACTCCATGGAAAAGCTGACAGAAAAGCATGAGCTGTCCTTCAAAACAACGGAGTCTGCAGACTGTGCAGTACCATAACGGCTGTGCGGAGTGGGCGAAACAATCAAAACAACACACACACACACACACACACCAGAGACAAAAATGCTCAGAACAGAAAAGAAGGCGGCGGCTTTGAGTTGGCCTGATACCTCGCTCACTACCTCAACTCACTGTCTGTGGCAGCAGAGGTACAAGACCATCCAATACCTCATTCACTACCTCACTGTATTGCAGTACATGTATCAATCATCCGATACCTCACTCCCTACTACACAATTTGTGGCAATGAAGGTATGAATCAATGCAGTACCTCACTACCTCACTGAATGGCAGCAAAACTGACTCATCCAATACCTCACTGAATGGCCGTAAAGGCACAAGTCAACTCAATACCTCACTCACTACCTCACTGAACGGCAGCAAAAGTATGAGTCAGCTCAATACTCACTCACTACCTCACTGAACGGCAGCAAAAGTATGGGTCAGCCCAATACTCACTCACTACCTCACTGAATGGCAGCAAAAGTATGAGTCAGCTCAATACTCACTCACTACCTCACTGAATGGCAGCAAAAGTATGAGTCGGCCCAATACCTCACTCACTACCTCACTGTCTGTCCGTGGCGGTGGTTGGAGCGACATATAGCTTCAGCTTGATGGAGGAGCCGCTCTTCCCGCCCTTCTTCAGCTGCATGCCGACGGCAGAGCCAGTCTGAGTGGCGGTGGTGCCAGACACAGCAGTGTGGGCGTTGAGGAGCGTGCTGTCCAGGGCCTCGGCCTCGGCCTCCGTCATGCCTGTCTCCTCCACCTTGGCCACGCCCACCACCACAAAGTCCTGCGTCTTATCGTCATCGTCAGCGGTGGCGGCGGTGGCTGTGGTGGGCTGGCGGTGGGTCACTTTGCTGGTCAGCAGGAGAGGTCTGCTCTGGTTGTTGGCTTCTTCCTGAAACAGACAATGTCGGTTGTTTTTGTCCGTTCTTATTCTTCTTGTTGTTTAAAGCCCGGCCACTTGCACACGGCCATATCAGAGCTTTGACCATTTCAGAACGTAAACAATAACTTGTTAAAAAAAACACCCGGAAAAGATAATTAAGTACACATATCGAGGCATTCATGAACATAATTTAATGATATGCCCCTGGAATTGACCATTCTGACTAAATGATCACCAGAAGGTTTTAAAATACAAATTTAAACATAATTAACAGCAACCAGAAAAAAAAACAAAAAAAAAGAATAAGGATGCATACTATATGTCCTGTTGTATTAAATATGCGTTCTTATTTTTTTTTCGTGTTTTTTTCTGGTTCCTGTTTGCTTGAACGCGGGCAGTGACACTTGTTTCGGATAACTAACAGCACTAAAACATATCTAAAAACTGGCATAAGTTACCCAAATTTGCTTCTGCACACCACATCTCCCAACAGACAAAAACGTAGCTGATAAATGTACCCAATCATCAATCCTACCAGACAGTACGTAAGGCTTTATACAGGACACACAGGAACATGACAGGAAGAAATGACTCAAAGCAAAGGAACAAAGCAGAAACAAAGACAGTGACAGAAAAGATGAAATTTCCAGCACAGTACAAGGGTGACACCTGTGAAAATTGAAAAACAGGAAAGGCCGGGGTCCAGGGGCCGCCGAGGCCCCGGTGGGGTGCAGGGGCAAAGCTACAACAGTGCATTCAAAATGGCGGCAAGGCGGAAGTCGTCAAAACGTGGATCAGACATGGAAAAAACATGGATCGGAATCCATCCCGACTCGACCTCGTCGTTCTTTTTTACTATTTCATTTTTTTTTCTCTCTCGATATTTTAAAAAGCCTGAAACCTCCGGTTCGGAAATTTTAAAAAGCCGGAATTCCGGCTCCCAGCCGGAAAGGTGTCACCCTTGACAGTATTTCCAAAAGGTGGGGATACTACTTATACCGAAAGAGCCCCTGGCATCCCCATGGGGTTACTGTTGTTTAAAGCCCACCCGACT
>JAPXFY010000034.1:39822932-39832932 GCA_030674185.1 Monoplex corrugatus
GGCCCCCAGACGTGAGGCATGCAGGCCCACCGGCATGTGGATATGCCCTGGTGCCCACGAACCAGATCCCGAAGCTATGGATAAATCGCTCCACTGCCTTGTGGACATCTCAAGAAAGAGTAAGGCTAAGGACCACCTCGGATGGATATCTCTACAAAGCCGATGTAAGATCGCAAGGCTCACCATGATGTACAAAATTATTAACAACATGGTCCAGGTGGATTTTGGCAAAATACACAAATCCCAGGAATCAAAGTTGAGAGCACCAAATGAGAGGGACAGAAGAGCACACTCAAGGCAGCTTGCTAGACTTCAGTGTTCACGAGATTACAGAATGTATTCGTTCCTCCCACGAACTATCCCTGAGTGGAACGAACCTTTGACTAAAGCTGTGGTTGGAGCCGCGTCTCCTGGCGTGTTCACGTAGTAGTAGAAGTAGGGTTTTTTTTTTTTTTTTTTTTTTTGCGTACCCCCCCCCCGTGTGATAGTGTCAGAATAATCAATGTGTTGATTGTGGACACTAAACAACAAGAACAAGAACAAGAACAAGAACAACCACCATTGTAGTTTTCCCCAGGAAAACCATGGACAAAAACAGGTCTAAATTATCTAAAATTGCTCCTGCATAGCACATTTCCCTACAGCCAAACATGCAGTCAATACATATACTAGGTATTCCATAGCACATTTCCCTACAGCCAAACATGCAGTCAATACATATACTAGGTATTCCATAGCACATTTCCCTACAGCCAAACATGCAGTCAATACATATACTAGGTATTCCATAGCACATTTCCCTACAGCCAAACATGCAGTCAATACATATACTAGGTATTCCATAGCACATTTCCCTACAGCCAAACATGCAGTCAATACATATACTAGGTATTCCATAGCACATTTCCCTACAGCCAAACATGCAGTCAATACATATACTAGGTATTACATAGCACATTTCCCTACAGCCAAACATGCAGTCAATACATATACTAGGTATTCCATAGCACATTTCCCTACAGCCAAACATGCAGTCAATACATATACTAGGTATTCCATAGCACATTTCCCTACAGCCAAACATGCAGTCAATACATATACTAGGTATTCCATAGCACATTTCCCTACAGCCAAACATGCAGTCAATACATATACTAGGTATTCCAAAGTGCTCTTCGCGGGCGCGAAAAGTACGGCAAAGTGCGATTTTTCACTGGTTTTCAACTTGCTCGTTCTCAACAAAATGCAGTGTCAGAAATAAAAAACATAGATCATGTTGATCTGTGATCCTTTAAGCTTTGTTTAAAGTCAAAATAAATCAATAAGTGTAACATTTACCGTTTGAAATATGCTTTTGATGATGGGTACTAAATTGCGATTTTACTGCTACTGGAACGACGAAATCGAAACGCGGTTTTGACACCTACCTTGAAAACTCGCCTCGAGGAGATAAGCTGGGTCAGATATCAACAAACCATTTATACAGTCAAAAAGACGACTAAACTTGCTTTCATCCGATGTAAAAAGTGAACTGATAGGCTTCCATTTAGTCGGTCGTTTCGTGCGTTAAAAACTTCCGTCGATGATTTCGCAACCTTACTCAAAACCAATCTCGCCATATTTTCCACTGTGCAAAAGGTCAAGGTTTCAACTTTCAACTTCTGGCTGTTTTCCTCGAGGACTGAGAACAACGCAACCTATTTTCACTTTCTCTTAGCGTCTGACGCGCAATGGCGGACACGCGCGAAGATCGTTCGGGCGAGCACATGGACGTCGAAGTTTACGTCGACCGCTCCAGCCACGACGAATCAAGCGATCCAACTTATCTAGAGGGTAAGTGAAATATCTTGCAGTTTGTTTACTATTACTTTTCGACATTTTCTTTCCTGATTTTAGAATATAATTGTTTGGAAAGCGCACAGCTGCAGCACCCACAGTATCATGAATATGTTAGAAGGTAGGGGTAGGTGACGGTTTGGGGTGCGGTGTAGGGGGCTCTGGATAGAGGTAGTACCTTTGATGTCTGGCTGCTGCACTCTACCTGGTAGGGTGGACGGGCATCACTGGTCCTCGTCCATCCTCTAAATCTCTCACGTGCTGGCTCCAAGCGCCACACCCCGGGACCTCGCCTCAGCAGGCGTGCCAAACCATGTGAGGGGGTGATGTTAACCCTGCATCACTGGGCGAATAACCTCCACGATGCAGGTTACCGGCCAAGGCGGACGAAGTTCCGCAAGGAACTCAACGGCTATGTGTTCAAGACCAAGGCGAACCACCTAGATGGAGGACGTCGGCTGTGGTCTGGCATGGAGAGGGATGGGCTCCGCCATGCGACATTGCCCAAGACACACTAAATGAAGATTACAACCGCAACTCAATCCATACCGGCCCGGTCGTCGCCCGGAACAAGGACCGCGCCTTCCGTCGCTGGCCATCAGGGCGGAGGTGAAAAGTATGTGACTGATGGACCAAAATCCCTACGTACAAGAAAAAATGTTACTATCGGCACCTGGAATGTGAGATCGCTGAGAGCAGCAGGAAAAGTTGCAGAACTAACGTATGAAATGAAGAGATACCGATGGAACGTCCTTGGGCTCTGTGAGGTACGATGGAAAAACCTCGGAGAAACGTCTACCCCAGAAGGCCACAAACTCTACTTCAGTGGCAGTGAAGACAAACATGAACATGGAGTTGGATTCCTCATTCACAAAGACACTGTGAATGCCATCATGGGATGCCGACCAGTCTCTAGCAGACTCATTACTATTCGGCTTAAGGCTTCACCTTTTAACATCACCGTCATCCAAGCTTATGCCCCAACAACTGACTATGATGACGAGGCTGTCGAAGATTTCTATGATCAACTGCAGGAAATCGTAGATCAGACGCCAAAGAAAGACATCATTATAGTGCAGGGCGACTGGAATGCGAAGATTGGAGAGGATGAACACAATAACTGGAAAGGGATATGTGGCCAATACTGCAACCCTGAGACCAACGAAAGAGGTTTAAGGCTCCTAGAATTCGCCAGTTACAACGACCTGAGGGTGGTGAACACGTTCGGTCCACACAAACCATCTAGACGCTGGACATGGCACAGCCCAGGAGAAAAATACCACAGTCAGATCGACTACATCATGGTTCAAAGACGCTTCCAGTCAAGTGTTAACATCGCAAAGACCAGGAGCTTTCCAGGAGCCGACATTGGAAGCGATCATGAGCTTGTAATGATGACCTTCAAACTCCGCCTCCAGAGGATGAAGAAACAGGGCAACATAAGAATTAAGTTCAATCTTGAGAAGCTCAAAGACCCCAACATAGTTGAAAACTTCCAAGCAACGATAGGAGGGAAGTTTGCTCCTCTCCTCGTCCTTGACAATATGGACACCGAAGTAGACACTCTGATCAACAACTTCAACACTGCCGTGACCGAAGCAGCCAACGACATCCTTGGAAAACACCGACCAACAAAGATGCCCTGGGTCACGGAAGAAGTACTAAAGCTGAGCGACAAACGCAGAGAACTAAAGCAAAAGAAGAGTACGGATGAAGGTGCTAAACTATACAGAAAAGCCAACCAACAAGTTAAAGAAGGCATGAGGAAAGCAAAGGAAACATGGATTGAAGAACAATGCCAAGATATCGAAGCAAACCTGCAGAAAAATAACAGCAAAAAAGCCTACCAGCTTGTGAAAGAACTAGCAAGCTCAAAACAAGGCAGAACCACTACCATACAGAACAAAGCAGGGAAATGTCTCACAGAAGATCAAGAGATTCTGCAGAGGTGGACAGAGTACTGCTCCGAATTATACACACACACAACAACAGGAGATCCCAAGGTGCTAGACGTTCCTCCACCAACCAACAACGACAGCTACCCCATCATGCGAGAAGAAGTTGAAGCTGCAGTAAAATCATTGAAGAAAGGCAAGTCGGCAGGAATGGACAACATTCCCTCAGAACTGGTCCAGGCAGGAGGAGAGGCCATGATAGATATGTTACTCATCATCTGCAATAAGATCTGGCGGACAGGTGAGTGGCCAACACCTTGGACCCAGTCCCTGATCATCACTCTCCCGAAGAAAGGCAACCTACAACTATGCCAAAACTACCGTACCATCAGCCTGATCAGCCATCCAAGTAAGGTCATGCTAAAAATCCTTCTGAGTAGACTGAAGCCACAAGCTGAGGAGATAATAAAAGAAGAGCAGGCAGGTTTCAGACCAGGAAGAAGTACCACAGAGCAAATTTTCAACCTCAGATTGCTCTGTGAGAAATACCTGCAACACCAGCAAGGCCTTTACCACGTCTTCGTGGACTTCAAGAAGGCATTCGACAGAGTTTGGCACGCAGCCTTGTGGGCAACCATGAGGCTGTACAACATCAATGCCAACCTGATCAGAACCATAGAATGCCTCTACGAAAAGGCGACCAGTGCAGTCTACCATGACAACAACATAGGCGAATGGTTCCGAACCACAGTTGGAGTACGCCAAGGATGCCTGCTCTCCCCCACTCTCTTCAACATCTTCTTAGAGAGAATAATGGCTGACGCACTTGAAGACCACGAGGGAACAGTCAGCATCGGAGGTAGAACAATCACAAACTTGCGTTTTGCCGACGACATTGACGGACTAGCTGGGCAAGAGCAAGAGCTAGTCAGCTTGATAAAACATCTTGATGAGGCCTCCACATCATATGGCATGCAGATCAGTGCAGAGAAAACCCAGTTGATGACAAATAATACCAATGGCATCAGCACTGACATTACCATAGACAACAAGAAACTTGAGACCGTCCATAGATTTAAATATCTGGGAGCTATAGTATCAGATGAAGGATCAAAGCCCGAGGTACTTTCCAGGATTGCACAGACCACAGCTGCAATGACCAAGCTAAAAGTCATCTGGAACGACAAGAATATCGCAATCGGCTCCAAGATCAGACTGATGCGTTCCCTGGTCATGTCAATATTTTTGTATGCATGCGAAACATGGACCATAACAGCAGACATTGAAAGAAGGATACAGGCAATGGAGATGAGATGCTTCCGCAAACTCCTTGGTATCTCGTACATAGATCATATAACCAATAAAGAAGTGAAAACCCGAATCGAAAACGCCATCGGGCCGTATGAAGACCTCCTGACCTCAGTGAAAAGACGCAAACTGAGGTGGTACGGGCACGTCACACGATCATCTGGACTGGCCAAGACCGTCTTGCAGGGAACAGTTCAGGGAGGGAGACGAAGAGGCAGACAGAGAAAAAGATGGGAAGACAATATCAGAGAGTGGACTGGCCTTGAATGGAATATCATTCTGCGGAAAGCTGAGGACCGTGAGGAGTGGAGGAAGTTGGTTGCAAAATCTTCAATGGTGCCCCAACGGTCAACCAGACTACGGGACTGATGATGATGATGATGAATTTTACAGAGAGTGAGATCAGGCATGATTAAAGGAAAATGTTTACAAAAGATTTTTTTAATAATCCATGCCTTTATTATATTTATTTATAATGATGTTAATGAGAGATTAGCGATTTATTGTGGTCATGTGACCAACGCTTTGATCGATCGATAGTCGAATCGGCCGAGTGCCCTCCCTTGACTTCACTCGATCTGGTTCAGTATCGTTCAATAATTTCACAATGTTACACCTTTTTCTTTTCTGCCTTTGTGTAAACTTCCTGAATGGTACCATTGAAACAAATTTGCATGTTTATCAATCCTATTATTTTTAGGCCCAATATTATTATCACCTAGTTGAACAGCTTTAAAAGTTTATTATTATTATTAATATTATCATATTTTTGTTATTGTTATTATTTTACTATCATTATTCATTATTAATTATCATTATTATTATTATCATTATTTCATTATTAGTTTACTATCATTCATTACTATTTATTATCATTACTATTATTGTCATCAAAAATAATATTTAAACAAAATAAAATAGGCCTACCAGGTTAATGGGTTGGACACTATGAACCTTCCTAACTAGGCCTATAGTGTTTATGAGATAAATTTTGTTGTGCTGATTTGAGTAGGTCTAAATGTATGGGACATTTTAATTTGCCCACTGCTTTGTGAGTTAGGGTAAGGTATTATAATTTTATTTTCAAAGCTGACAATAATACTGGTAGGCTTCTTACAGTTCCACACCAATCTCTCTCTTGATCCTTTCTCTCTTTGACAGGCAGGGAAGTTAATTGAGCAGGGGTACAAAAGTCCTTGTGTTCCTGCATGTTTTATGTTCTTGTTTTTTGGATTTGTTTTTGTTTTGGTCAGTATTTGCCTCTTGCTCTGTATGTATAGGCCTGTTTGTCCCCACAAATGGGATTTTCACATTACGCTACAGGATAGAACAGATAGATGTACTAATACTTTCCCTCTACACTATTTTTCTCACAGATGATCTCTTCATGAGGATGAAGGAGCGATTTCTTAAGACTGGCAGAGGGCGGAGACCTAGTCTTTTGGACAACTTTGACAGCAATGATGATGAACTGCGTCTTAACATGTTTTAATTTCCTGTCACTTGTGAAGGGGAATCACTGATCATAGACACTGACAAGTATTTTTTTACATTTCATTACATGTTTTTTGTAAAAAGAGATGATTTCTATCTTTTGTGCTTCCAGTTTAAGTTGAAGGCCAGGACAGTTATCTACTGTGATTAAGCAACAGTGAAAGGTCAAGACAATGATGTGGAAGCTTTTGATAATGTTCTACACACAGTTAAGGAACAGTTAAAGGTCAAGACATGTTTTAATCGTTGTTTAATGATAAAAAAACCAACAAATTGGCATGTAAAAACTATGAAGATGACTTCTTTGAATGAATGTTGTTGATGTACATGTCTTGTTTGATTCGATATGTAAACAAAACGCATTATTTGTTACTATTATCAGCTGACATTTGTTATAATTTTGTCATCTGATCTTTGTTTACAGAAAGATTGAAACCTAATGTCTTGTTTGTTATACTGACAGATCATAAAAAACTGATCATTTTGGTATATGGTACTTTGCAGTAGGATGAATGTGACAGAAGTTACGGAGTCTTGCAAAAAGCTAAAATACACATTTTTTTCAAAATAGGTATTTTATCCTTACCCAAATATGGTTTGATTAAACATACAGATGTCTGGGGTTGTTTTACATTGAAAGAATTTGTCATGCTGAGCAATTTGATATCAAAACCATTTTTGTAACTTTAAAGTGAAAAAAGTTATGGTGCACCAAATGTGTAAAATTCGCCATTTTTTTCACTGTGACAAATCGGCAAATTTCGCATTTTTGACATCTGATATCTTTTCAACCAGCGTTCAGATGAAGCTGGAAAAAATTAGGGTTAAATTCCTTAATATGTTTATCATATATGATTCGTTTCAGTGTCACTGTATTGTATTTCTTAAAGATAATGGAGTTTGAAATTAATGAAAATGGGTCCCTTGCCCAGCTGTTTGGAACGGCGGCGTCCAATTTTGCTATTTTTTGTCATTTTCATAGATCTGTATTTTTATTGATATGCATTTCTGTCCATATGTTTTTTGCACATCAACTTAACAAGTAAAAACCTCCTCAGAAATGATTTTCTGGGCTTGTGTGATTTTATATGTGTGTTCAAGGCATGTCTGAATGTGGCCTAAAAAAACGTGCGAAATTTTTCTAAGTCCAAAAAGAAAGGAAAAAATCATAAAAAATTTATTTTTTATCCCACATTAAAAAATAAAGTATGTATGTGTTCAGAATGAAAATCTCTATTTTTCCAGCTGATTTTTATACAGATAAGTTCAAATTTGAAAATCACTTTGGAATACCTACATATACCCAATTATCAATCCTAAGAGAAAGGTGTGGAGGCTTTATAGGAAAGCGTATAAGTGAATGGACCAACAAGGCAGAAAATGATAGGAAGAGACAACAGAAAGCAAAGGAACAAGGCAGAAACACAGTGCCACAGAAAAGAGGAAATTTTTGGCACAGAATTTCCAGAAGGTGGGGATACTATTTATACTGTAAGAGCCCTCGAGAGAACAACGATACAGTGAACTGCACTCCACAAGGTTTAACCACCAAATGGGACAAACGTCTTTATTTTGCGTGTATGCTGTTTTAATTTCTGCGTTGCTTTGCTAATACTGATCCCACGCCGTTCTTTCCAGTTCCACAACTCACCACCTTCCCCAAGCTCATTCAGTCAAAGATCCAGGAAGCTCACAGGAGCAAGAGATGTCAGGGTGCCATAAGGTCACCCTTTAGAGTAGACCCTGCATGACACAAACTTTGAGCAAAGCCCTTACCTGTGTGGATACGCAGATGATCTTTCAGGTAACTGTTCTGAGCAAACGCGGCAGAACAGTGAGTACACTTGAATGGTCGCTCCCCTGCACACACGCACACACATGCACAGACACACACATGCGCGCACACACACACACAAACACACACATGCGCACACACACACACACAAACACACACACACACAAATACATACACACGCACGCACACATACACACACACACACATGCACACATACATACATACACACAAACAAACACACACAGTGTTCAATGTTTAACATGTCCCTTAACACCAAACGGGGCATGGCAGATACCAGCAAATATATAAAAACCCATAGTGATTAACATATAACACGAAACAGAAAGAATTCATAACAGCCCAACAGAAACAAAGTACACCTGAAACTGTTTATCACAAGATATTCAATTGTTGAGAAGATGACTACAATTTTAGAACATTTTATAAATTTTGCTTTATTGAATTGATCTCTTTTTCCTTCCAGAAGTGAAGTTACACAATGAGAACACTATTTAAGTGATTAATATTTGTGTGCAATAAATTTCAATCTGTTATTGTTATTGTTGTTTAAAGCCCAGCCGACTGTGTAGAGCCATGTCAGGGCTATAACCGTGTCAAAACATACACAATACTTCAAAAAAGAAAAAAAAAGGAAAAGAAAAAAATCATACACATATCAATGCATTCGCACACATGATCTGAAGAGATGTCCCTGGTGTTCACTGCTCTGTCCAATTCATCACACAGGGGATTTAAAAAACATACCTAAATGCAAATTTAAACATAACTAATGACACTAAAACATATATAAAAACGGGTCTAAATTACCTTTAATTGCTTCTGCAGATCTCACTTTCCCACAGCCTAAAATATACTCAATACATGTACCCAATTATCATTCCTAGGAGAAAGTATTTAAGACTTTATCGAACACATACAGGTGAACGGACCAGCAAGGTAGAAAATGACAGGAAGAAATGACAGACAGCAAGGGAACAAGGCAGAAACAAAGACAGTGACAGAAAAGAGGAAATTTCCAGCACAGAACTTCCAGAAGGTGGGGATATTATTTATACTGAAAGAGCCCCTGGCACCAGGATGGGTGTGGAGGGGGGTGGGGTGATGTGGATACTGACCTGTGTGTTTGCGTGTGTGGATGACCAGGAGGTTTTTCCTGGCGTAGCTGGCCTCACACACAGAACACTTGTAGGGCCGGTCGCCTGTGTGACGACGCCTGTGAACCACCAGGTGGGTCTGATGGGAGAAACGGGCGTTACAGTGCTCACAGCTGTACGGCTTCTCTCCTGAAAACAGGAGGTCAATGATTTAGTCACTGAAAACAGAAACGAACGTTACAATGCTTGCAGCTATACGGCTTCCCTCCTGAAAACAGGAGGTCAATGATTTAGTCACTGAAAACAGAAACGGGCGTTACAGTGCTCACAGCTGTACGGCTTCTCTCCTGAAAACAGGAGGTCAATGATTTAGTCACTGAAAACAGGAACGGGCGTTACAGTGCTCACAGCTGTACGGCTTCTCTCCTGAAAACAGGAGGTCAATGATTTAGTCACTGAAAACAGAAACGAACGTTACAGTGCTCACAGCTGTACGGCTTCTCTCCTGAAAACAGGAGGTCAATGATTTAGTCACTGAAAACAGAAACGAACGTTAC
>JAPXFY010000034.1:39840432-39844305 GCA_030674185.1 Monoplex corrugatus
CACTGCCCATCTTAATGTTTCCATCATTCTGGTGGTGTCAGCTTACTGTTTCATAGGTCCACTGGTCTGTTGGCTGCCCATCTTAATGTTTCCATCATTCTGGTGGTGTCAGCTTACTGTTTGATAGGTCCACTGGCCTGTTCGCTGCCCATCTTACTGTTTCCATCATTCTGGTGGTGTCAGCTTACTGTTTCATAGGTCCACTGGCCTGTTCAAGGCCCATCTTAATATTTCCATCATTCTGGTGGTGTCAGCTTACTGTTTGATAGGTCCACTGGCCTGTTCACGGCCCATCTTAATATTTCCATCATTCTGGTGGTGTCAGCTTACTGTTTCATAGGTCCACTGGCCTGTTCACGGCCCATCTTAATATTTCCATCATTCTGGTGGTGTCAGCTTACTGTTTCATAGGTCCACTGGCCTGTTCACGGCCCATCTTAATATTTCCATCATTCTGGTGGTGTCAGCTTACTGTTTCATAGGTCCACTGGCCTGTTCACGGCCCATCTTAATATTTCCATCATTCTGGTGGTGTCAGCTTACTGTTTGATAGGTCCACTGGCCTGTTCACGGCCCATCTTAATATTTCCATCATTCTGGTGGTGTCAGCTTACTGTTTGATAGGTCCACTGGCCTGTTCAAGGCCCATCTTAATATTTCCATCATTCTGGTGGTGTCAGCTTACTGTTTGATAGGTCCACTGGCCTGTTCAAGGCCCATCTTAATATTTCCATCATTCTGGTGGTGTCAGCTTACTGTTTGATAGGTCCACTGGCCTGTTCAAGGCCCATCTTAATATTTCCATCATTCTGGTGGTGTCAGCTTACTGTTTGATAGGTCCACTGGCCTGTTCAAGGCCCATCTTAATGTTTCCATCATTCTGGTGGTGTCAGCTTACTGTTTGATAGGTCCACTGGCCTGTTCAAGGCCCATCTTAATATTTCCATCATTCTGGTGGTGTCAGCTTACTGTTTGATAGGTCCACTGGCCTGTTCAAGGCCCATCTTAATATTTCCATCATTCTGGTGGTGTCAGCTTACTGTTTGATAGGTCCACTGGCCTGTTCGCTGCCCATCTTAATGTTTCCATCATTCTGGTGGTGTCAGCTTACTGTTTGATAGGTCCACTGGCCTGTTCACGGCCCATCTTAATATTTCCATCATTCTGGTGGTGTCAGCTTACTGTTTGATAGGTCCACTGGCCTGTTCACGGCCCATCTTAATGTTTCCATCATTCTGGTGGTGTCAGCTTACTGTTTGATAGGTCCACTGGCCTGTTCACGGCCCATCTTAATGTTTCCATCATTCTGGTGGTGTCAGCTTACTGTTTGATAGGTCCACTGGCCTGTTCACGGCCCATCTTAATGTTTCCATCATTCTGGTGGTGTCAGCTTACTGTTTGATAGGTCCACTGGCCTGTTCACGGCCCATCTTAATGTTTCCATCATTCTGGTGGTGTCAGCTTACTGTTTGATAAGTCCACTGGCCTGTTCACGGCCCATCTTAATGTTTCCATCATTCTGGTGGTGTCAGCTTACTGTTTGATAGGTCCACTGGCCTGTTCACGGCCCATCTTAATGTTTCCATCATTCTGGTGGTGTCAGCTTACTGTTTGATAGGTCCACTGGCCTGTTCACGGCCCATCTTAATGTTTCCATCATTCTGGTGGTGTCAGCTTACTGTTTGATAAGTCCCATTTCCCCTTTCCCCATTTCAAGACCTTGCCAGCGCTAAGGTTTTGTGCAGGCTCAGGAAATCTGTCAGATAATTGCTGGCAGATTTAAGTGGAGCATGTATGGAATTGTCTGAGAGCGTTAAATCCTTCTTAAAATAAGTCCAATACATCAAATATTATTACTTTCATTTATTATCATTATAAATTATTTATCATCATTCATTATTATTTCAAGACTGACCGGAATGCTGTCTGCTGTGGAACTTGAGGGTGTTGAGATGGGAGAACGCGGCGTTACAGATGGAGCAGACGTACGGCCGTTCCTTGGTGTGTGTCCGCCAGTGCTCCACCAGGCGGTAGCGGATGGAAAAGGTCGCCCCGCACTCGTCGCATACATGCGGCCGCTCCCCCGAGTGCGTCCTCATGTGCCGGGACAGGTGACCCTTCTGGGAGAAAGAGGACGAGCACTCCTCGCACTTGTACGGGCGCTCCCCCGTGTGGATCCTCATGTGCACGCTGTAGTCTTTGCGGTAAGCAAACACCTGCCACCAATATTACTGTTACTTATTTTTGTTTAAAGACGACTGCTTACAGCCATATCAGGGCTATAACCGTTTCAATACTTCACTATACCTCAACAGGACAAAAAAAGGAAAAGAAAACTAAGTACACATATCAATGCATTCGCGCACATAATGATGGACATGATAACATCAGGGGAATATACAGTGATATACTCTGGTGGTAATTCACATGAAAGAGGAGTAGGCATCATAATGGACAAAGACAAATCAAAAGCAGTTAAGGGATACTGGGCAGTGTCCGACAGAGTTTTACTGGTCAAATTCGGAGGCAAACCTTTTGATATCAACATCATACAGGTGTATGCACCAACATCCGCAAGTACTCAGGAAGACATCGACGACTTCTACGAAGTTTTAGAGATGGCCAAGGTCCAATGTAAATCACAAGAAGTTACAGTCATAATGGGAGATTTTAATGCTAAAGTGGGACAGGATAGGGTGGAGGATATAGTTGGACCTCATGGCCTTGGTACACAAAATGAAAGGGGGGGGGGAACTTGTGGAACGGGCACAGATGAATGAGTTCATAGTAGGAAACACCTGGTTTGAGCAGCCTAACAGAAGAAAATGGACTTGGATGAGTCCAGGAGATAATACCAAAAATCAAATTGACTACATCCTGATCAACAAAAGATTTAGAAATTCTTTACTGTCAGCAAAAACACTACCAGGCGCAGACTGCAACAGTGACCAATATCTTGTAGTGGGAAGATTTAGGCTGAAATTAAAGAAAAGGAAACAGATCAAAAGCAACATCAAACTAAAACTTGGACTCTTAAAGACAGATGAAATGATAGTCAAAATTTAATGTACATGTTCAAAACAAATTCAGTGCTCTGGAAGACGTTGGTGACAGTGAGGAACAATGGACAAAGTTGAGAAATTCTATAAATGAAGCTTGTGAAGAAATCCCTAGAATAGATAGAAAAGCAAAAAAAGTGCTGGATGACTAATGAAATTTTGGGCCTGATGGAGGAAAGGAGGAAGGCAAAGAGAAAAGAGGAGATATACAGGAAGATAAACAAAGAAATCAGGTATAGGTGCAATGAAGCTAAGGAAGCTTGGCTGAACACAAAATGCAAAGAGATAGAAGAACGACACAAAATGGATCCTCAGGGTATGTACAGACGAATTGAAGAAATTGTCCACAGGAAAAATACATGCACATCAACTGGTTGCTTAAAATCGAAAGATGGCACGCTTATCATGGAAAAAGACAAAATACTGGACAGATGGGGAGAGTACATTAAAGACCTTTTTGAGGATGACAGAAACGAAGAACACATTATAAAAAGAACTTTGAAGGACCACCCATAATGAAAGATGAAGTTAGAGCAGCACTGAAAAAGATGAAACCAGGAAAAGCCCCAGGACCAGACAACATTACTACAGAGATGATTGAAGCCCTGGAGGAATTTGGCATAGAAAAAATAACAATCCTCCTAAATGAAATTTATGACACTGGTAAAATCCCCAGATATGTCAAAATCAATTTTCATTGCACTTCCAAAGAAGACAGGGACTATAGAATGCGAACTCCATCGCACAATCAGTTTGATGAGTCATGTAACAAAAATCCTGTTAAGAATAATCATGATGAGGACAAGGAATAGAA
>JAPXFY010000034.1:39844405-39846905 GCA_030674185.1 Monoplex corrugatus
TGTATATATATCATGTTGTATATATATCATGTTGTATATTTTATATATATATCAAGTTGTATATATATATATCATGTTGTATATATATATATTCATGTTGTTATATATATATATAATATGTGTATATATATATATTCATGTTGTATATATATCATGTGATATAATCATGTTGAATATATATATAAATATAATATATTTTTTATAAATATATATATATATATATATTAAAATTATATATATTATCATGTTGTATATATATATATATATATCATGTTGTATATATATATATTATATATTTTATATCATGTTGTATATATATATATATTATATATATTATATATATATATATCATGTTGTATATATATCATGTTGTATATATGTCATGTTGTATATATATATCTATGTTTCATATATATCATGTTGTATATATATCATGTTGTATATATATCATGTTGTATATATATCATGTTGTATATATATCATGTTGTATATATATCATGTTGTATATATATCATGTTGTATATATATCATGTTGTATATATATATATCATCATGTTGTATGATATATCATGTTGTAATATATATATATATCATGTGTATATATATATATATATATATAGATAATATGTTTACATATATCATGTTGTATATATCATGTTGTATATATATCATATTGTATATATATCATGTTGTATATATATCATGTTGTATATATATCATGTTGTTATATATCATGTTGTATATATATATCATCAGTTGTATGTATATCATGTTGTATATATATATATATATCATGTTGTATATATATCATGTTGTATATATATATATCATGTTGTGTATATATCATGTTGTATACTATCATGTTGTACATATATCATGTTGTAATATATATCATGTTGTATATATATCATGTTGTTAATAATATATATATATTTATATATATATATATTATATATATATATCATGTTGTGTATATATCATGTTGTGTATATATCATTTGTATATATATCATCATGTTGTATATATATATCATGTTGTATATATATCATGTTGTATATATATATCATGTTGTTAATATATCACGTTGTGTATATATCATGTTGTATATATATCATGTTGTATATATATCATGTTGTGTATATATCATGTTGTATATTATATCATGTTGTGTATATGTCATGTTGTATAATATCATCATGTTGTATATATATCATGTTGTTATATATTATGTTGTATATATATATCATGTCGTATATATATCATGTTGTGTATATATCATTTGTGTATATATCATGTTGATATATATCATGTTGTAATATATCATGTTGTATATATATCATGTTGTATATATATCATGTTGTATATATATCATGTTGTATATATATCATGTTGTATATATATCATGTTGTATATATATATAATATTAATATATTATATATTATATATATATATATATATATATATAATGTTGTATATATATTCATGTTGTATATATATCATGTTGTATATATATATCATGTTGTATATATATATTTATATATCATGTTGTATATATTATCATGTTGTATATATATCATGTTGTATATATATATATATCATGTTGTATATATATCATGTTGTATATATATTCATGTTGTATATATATCATGTTGTATATATATCATGTTGTATATATATATATATCATGTTGTATATATATATTCATGTTGTATATATATCATGTTGTATATATATCATGTTGTATATATATCATGTTGTATATATATCATGTTGTATATATTATTATATATATATATTATATATATATATATTATTATATATATCATGTTGTATATATATCATGTTGTATATATATCATGTTGTGTATATACATGTTGTGTATATATCATCATGTTGTATATATATCATGTTGTATATATATATATATATAGTATATAATAATATATATTATATATATATCATGTTGTATATATATATCATGTTGTATATATATCATGTTGTATATATATCATGTTGTATATATATCATGTTGTATATATATATATCATGTTGTATATATATCATGTTGTATATATATCATGTTGTATATATATATGTCATGTTGTATGTATATCATCATGTTGTGTATATTTTATCATGTTGTATATATATCATGTTGTATATATATCATGTTTGTATATATATATATTTATATATATATATATATATATATATATCATGTTGTATATATATCATGTTGTATATATATCATGTTGTTTATATATATCATGTTGTATATATATCATGTTGTATATATATCATCTTGTTGTGTATATATCATCATGTTATATATATCATGTTGTGTATATATCATGTTGTATATATATATCATGTTGTGTATATATCATATTGTATATATATCATCATGTTGTGTATTTATATAATGTTTGTATATATATCATCATGTTGTGTATATATATCATGTTGAATATATATCATCATGTTGTGTATATATCGAAAC
>JAPXFY010000034.1:39851905-39871905 GCA_030674185.1 Monoplex corrugatus
CATATTTCAAATATCTGATCACTAACACACAACCATACGTGCTGGGATACAAACACTAGTATACACACCAACACTCACACACCAACACTCACACACCAACACTCACACACCAACACTCACACACCAACACTCACACACCAACACTCACACACCAACACTCACACACCAACACTCACACCATGCACTGACACACACATAGTGAAAAGACGTTAAATCAATGAACGTACGAACAAAAACAAACAAACACTCATACACTCACACTCACACTCGCGCACACAGATACATACATAAACACCGGCACACACGCGCGCGCGAGCACATTCACACACGAATACACACACACGCACACACACACAAATACATACACACACATACACAAAAACACTACACACATATACAAACGCACACAGTGTACATACGCATACACTCACACTCGTGCACACACATACATATATACAAATACACTCACACGCATACATATGCACAAATACACACACGAACACTCACACACATACATATATACAAATACACACAAGAACACTCACACACATACATATATACAAATACACACATGAACACTCACACACATACATATATACAAATACACACACGACATCACACACATCATAATACAATACACACGAACTCACACTACTACATATATCAAATACACACACGAACACTACACACATACATATATACTAAATACACACACGAACACTCACACACATACATATACAAAACACTGCGACACTAACACACATACTATATATACACACATGAACACTCACACACATACATATACAAATACACACACGAACACTCACACACATACATATATACAAATACACACACAGAACACTCACACACATACATATATACAAATACACACACGAACACTCACACACATACATATATACAAATACACACACGAACACTCACACAATACATATATACACATACACACACGAACACTCACACATATACATATATACAAATACACACACGAACACTCACACACATACATATATACAAATACACACACGAACACTCACACACATAAATATATACAAATACACACACATGAACACTCACACACATAATACATATATACAAATACACACACGAACACTCACACATATACATATATACAAATACACACACGAACACTCACACACATACATATATACAAATACACACACGAACACTCACACATATACATATATACAAATACACACACGAACACTCACACACATACATATATACAAATACACACACGAACACTCACACATACATATATACAAATACACACATGAACACTCACACACATACATGTATACAAATACACACATGAACACTCACACATACATACATGTATAACAAATAACACACAGAACACTCAACACAAATACACACACGAGCACTCACACACAAATACACACATGAACACTCACACACATACACGTATACAAATACACACACGAACACTCACACACATACATATATACAAATACACACACGAACACTCACACGCATAAATATATACAAATACACACACGAACACTCACACGCATAAATATATACAAATACACACACGAACACACACACATACACATATATACAAATACACACACGAACACTCACACACACACATATATACAAATACACACACGAACACTCACACACACACACATATATACAAATACACACACAAACACACACACACACATAAATACAAATACACACACGAACACTCACACGCATAAGCACATTATCCGTCAACTGCAAAAACAACCCTTTGATTCCCTCACCCTATCCACCAGCCTCCTGCAGAAAGCTGATGGAAAGAGCGAAGAAGTCAAAGGGTTAAGTTTTTGTTTTGCTAACATGGTATGTGTGTGAGAGGATAGAGAGAGAGAGAGAGAGAGAGACAGACAGACAGACAGACAGACAGACGAACAGAGAAACAGACAGACAGAGACAGACAGAGAGAGAGAGACAGAGAGTGAGAGAGAGAGATTGAGAGAGAGAGATGTGGTTTCTCAGAAGAATGTTAGAGTTCCATGGACAGCAAAGAAAACAAACGAGACAGTCTTGATGGAGGCAGACACAAGTAGATCACTCATAAGGAAGATTAGGAAAAGACAGGCAACATTTACAGGCCATTTTATGAGGAAGGGGGATTTGGAGCACCTGGTCACAACGGGAAAGCTGGAGGGAAAGAGAGCACCGGGTAGACCCAGGGAGAGAATGCTGGACGGACTTGCAGAGTGGCTGGGGATGAGGAGGGTGGGGGAGATGCAGGGGGCAACGAGAGATAGAGATGTTTGGAAGTCCATGGTCGCCAACGCCATGCGGCAGGGCACCTGATGATGATGATGATGATGATGATGATGAACATGGTTGAGAATGCTAGATGCTAGTGCACAGGTGTGTGGCAGTCAGGGGGTTAAAGTGTAGGCGTGGCACTGGTAAATCAGCGTGGCAACAAAGAGTGCAGTGATAAACCAGGCCGTCAAAGGGTTAACGTGTAGGAGTGGCACTGGTCAATCAGCGTGGCAACAAAGAGTGCAGTGATAAACCAGGCCGTCAAAGGGTTAAAGTGTAGGTGTGGCACTGGTAAATCAGTATGGGAACAAAGAGTGTGTTGATAAACCAGGCCGTCAAAGGGTTAACGTGTAGGTGTGGCACTGGTAATCAGATGTGAACAAAGAGTGCAGTGATAAACCAGGCCATCAAAGGGTTAATGTGTAGGTGTGGCACTGGTCAATCATCGTTGGAACAAAGAGTGTAGTGATAAACCAGGCTGTCAAAGGGTTAACGTGTAGGTGTGGCACTGGTCAATCAGTGTGGGAACAAGAGTGAGTGATAAACCAGGCCATCAAAGGATTAACGTGTAGGTGTGGCACTGGTCAATCAGTGTGGGAACAAAGAGTGTAGTGATAAACCAGGCCGTCAAAGGGTTAAAGTGTAGGTGTGGCACTGGTCAATCAGTGTGGGAACAAAGAGTGTAGTAATAAACCAGGCCGTCAAAGGGTTAAAGTGTAGGTGTGGCACTGGTCAATCAGTGTGGGAACAAAGAGTGCAGTGATAAACCAGGCCGTCAAAGGGTTAACGTGTAGGTGTGGCACTGATCAATCAGTGTGGGAACAAAGAGTGCAGTGATAAACCAGGCCGTCAAAGGGTTAACGTGTAGGTGTGGCACTATTCAATCAGTGTGGGAACAAAGAGTGCAGTGATAAACCAGGCCGTCAAAGGGTTAACGTGTAGGTGTGGCGCTGGTCAATCAGTGTGGGAACAAAGAGTGCAGTGATAAACCAGGCCGTCAAAGGGTTAACGTGTAAGTGTGGCACTATTCAATCAGTGTGGGAACAAAGAGTGCAGTGATAAACCAGGCCGTCAAAGGGTTAACGTGTAGGTGTGGCGCTGGTCAATCAGTGTGGGAACAAAGAGTGCAGTGATAAACCAGGCCGTCAAAGGGTTAACGTGTAGGTGTGGCATAGTCAATCAGTGTGGGAACAAAGAGTGCAGTGATAAACCAGGCCGTCAAAGGGTTAACGTGTAGGTGTGGCATTGGTCAATCAGTGTGGGAACAAAGAGTGCAGTGATAAACCAGGCCGTCAAAGGGTTAACGTGTAGGTGTGGCACTGGTCAATCAGCGTGGGAACAAAGAGTTCAGTGATAAACCAGGCCGTCAAAGGGTTAACGTGTAGGTGTGGCACTGGTCAATCAGTGTGGGAACAAAGAGTGCAGTGATAAACCAGGCCGTTCAAAGGTTAACGTGTAGGTGTGGCACTGGTCAATCAGTGTGGGAACAAGAGTGCAGTGATAAACAGCCTGTGTTCTATAGGATTACCTGGGGATTTACCAACGGTGAAAACTGGCAGCTGACTGTAGTAACAAGGTGACGAGAGAAAGAGAGAGAGAGAGAGAGAGAGAGAGAGAGAGAGAGAGAGAGAGAGAGAAGGATGACGCAGTCAGGCGTAGAGAAGAGAGAGAGAGACGTCAAGGTCATACAGCGCACGAGTGGCCGCCCCTCCCTTGCCCCCATCTTCACTTTGCTTGTGGAAATGACTGCCCTTGGTGCATGGTGTCTGTGTCAGGAGCTGATTGTGTGGCCATGGTGATGCATTGTTGCTCTGGGTCCCCCACCTTCACTTTGCTTGTGGAAATGACTGCCTCTTGGTGCATGGTGTCTGTGTCAGGGAGCTGATTGTGTGGCCATGGTGATGCATTGTTGCTCTGGGTCCCCCACCTTCACTTTGCTTGTGGAAATGACTGCCTCTTGGTGCATGGTGTCTGTGTCAGGGAGGTGACTGTGTGGCCATGGTGATGCATTGTTGCTCTGGGTCCCCCACCTTCACTTTGCTTGTGGAAATGACTGCCACTTGGTGCATGGTGTCTGTGTCAGGGAAGTGACTGTGTGGCCAGGGTGACGCATTGTTGTTCTGGGTCCCCCACACCCTTGGCTGTTTATCTATTTTTCATATCTTTTGGACATGGAATGGAATGGAATCTTTATTTAATGTCTGTTCACAATAGTGATTCTAGAACACACACACACACACACACACACACACACCACACACACACACACACACCACACACACACACACACATCCACACAGGGAGAGGTAGGGAAAAAAAAGGGGGGGACGGGGATGGGAAGTGGTAGTGGGAGTTTGAATGTAAGAAGGGGAACAATTTCAATTACATCTTTTGGACATACTGCTGTAATCTACCAGCAGACACTCCTTCTCCATAGCCGACAGCCTTAATAAATAGACATCACAGAAGAAAGTGTTTTTAGGGGGCTTCCATAATGAACGACAAGCTTAAAAAAGATGACAGTTTTAACAGATGAAATTCTTACAAACAACAACAAACAAACAAATAAATAAACAAACAAACGAAGAAAGAAAAACCCCAACATATGTAACAGATGATGGTTTTGATAAAAATAATCTGAAATAAACGATTGCTGCCATAATAGACAGCATCCTTAACTGTCCACCTTCATGATTGATGGCGTACTGAGCAGACGACATTATAAACAGACGACAAAATTAATATGGTTACGCCGCTCCTTACTCTTAATCACAGATAGCTCAGCCACAGATGTGCTGTGTCTCCCTGCCCTCATCCTGAAGGTCAATAGGATGTAGGCTGACGGAAGTGACGTGTTCATGACGTCACACAAGATGGCGGGGAGCGAGACAAAAGCGACACTGAGGTAGTGAATAGGTGTGGCGTTATTCCGTCCACAAATATGATCGGAAGTTTAATACAGTGTCTGGGTTCATGACTCAACTGGCCATCTCACGTTTCAGATTTAAACCAAGACTCAAGACTCAAACTTTGCACGCGCCCGCGCGTGTGCGTGTAAGAGAGAGAAGAGAGAGAGAGAGAGAGAGAGAGAGAGAGAGAGAGAGTGTGTGTGTGTGAGAGAGAGAGAGAAAGAGAGAGAGAGACAGGCAGACAGACAGACAGAGACAGAGTAAGAGAAAGAGAGAGAGAGAGAGAGAGAGAGAGAGAGAGAGAGAAACACTCTTTATCTCCCTCACACACACACACACACACACACCACGCACCACCACGCACACCTACACACACACCACGCACACGCACACGCACACGCACACACACACACATGAGTGCGCGCACACATGCACACACACACACACACATACCACGCACACACACATACACACACCCATAAACACGCGCGCACGAGCACACACACACACACACACACACACACACACAAACACACACATACACACACACATACACAGACACACACGCATAGTGAAAAGACGTTAAATCAAGGAAGGAACGAACACACGCACACACCCACACACACTCAAGACAGCGCGCAGTAAATCATGTTTAGACATTTATTATTTGTCAGCGGACCTCACGGTTGCCTCCCTTGGCGTAAGAAAATGGCGGAACATGTAGAGGAAACTTGGAAGAGAGGGACACAGTGTAAAGATTGTTGTTGTCGATTGACGACACAAAACTGTACACATTGAACATCATTGTTGTTGTTGTTGACTGACGACACAAAACTGTACACATTGAACATCATTGTTGTTGTTGACTGACGACACAAAAGTGTACACATTGACATCATTGTTGTTGTTGTTGACTGACGACACAAAACTGTACACATTGAACATCATTGTTGTTGTTGTTGACTGACGACACAAAACTGTACACATTGAACATCATTGTTGTTGTTGTTGACTGACGACACAAAACTGTACACATTGAACATCATTGTTGTTGTTGTTGACTGACGACACAAAACTGTACACATTGAACATCATGTTGTTGTTGTTGACTGACGACACAAAACTGTACACATTGAACATCATTGTTGTTGTTGTTGACGACGACACAAAACTGTACACATTGAACATCATTGTTGTTGTTGTTGACTGACGACACAAAACTGTACACATTGAACATCATTGTTGTTGACTGACGACACAAAACTGTACACATTGAACATCATTGTTGTTGACTGACGACACAAAACTGTACACATTGAACATCATTGTTGTTGACTGACGACACAAAACTGTACACATTGAACATCATTGTTTGTTGACTGACTGACACAAAACTGTACACATTGAACATCATTGTTGTTGACTGACGACACAAAACTGTACACATTGAACATCATTGTTGTTGACTGACGACACAAAACTGTACACATTGAACATCATTGTTGTTGTGTTGACTGACGACACAAAACTGTCACATTGAACATCATTGTTGTTTGACTGACGACACAAAACTGTACACATTGAACATCATTGTTGTTGTTGACTGACGACACAAAACTGTCACACATTGGAACATCATTGTATGTTGTTGTTGACTGACGACACAAAACTGTACACTTGAACATCATTGTTTGTTGTTGACTGACGACACAAAAGCTGTACACATTGAACATCATTGTTGTTTGTTGACTGACGACACAAAACTGTACACATTGAACATCATTTGTTGTTGACTGACGACACAAAACTGCACATTGAACATCATTGTTGTTGACTGAGACACAAAACTGTACATTGAACATCATTGTTGTTGACTGACGACACAAAACTGTACACATTGAACATCATTGTTGTTGTTGTTGACTGACGACACAAAACTGTACACATTGAACATCATTGTTGTTGACTGACGACACAAAACTGTACACATTGAACATCATTGTTGTTGACTGACGACACAAACTGTACATTGAACATCTTGTGTTGACTGACGACACAAAACTGTACACATTGAACATCATTGTTGTTGTTGACTGACGACACAAAACTGTACACATTGAACATCATTGTTGTTGTTGACTGACGACACAAACTGTACACATTGAACATCATTGTTGTTGTGATGAACACAAACTGTACACATGAACACATTGTTGTTGACTGACGACACAAACTGTACACATTAACATCATTGTTGTTGACTGACGACACAAAACTGTACATATTGAACATCATTGTTGTTGTTGTTGACTGACGACACAAAACTGTACACATTGAACATCATTGTTGTTGTTGACTGACGACACAAAACTGTACACATTGAACATCATTGTTGTTGACTGACGACACAAAACTGTACACAATTGAACATCATTGTTGTTGTTGACTGACGACACAAAACTGTACACATTGAACATCATTGTGTTGTTGACTGACGACACAAAACTGTACACATTGAACATCATTGTTGTTGTTGACTGACGACACAAAACTGTACACATTGAACATCATTGTTGTTGTTGACTGACGACACAAAACTGTACACATTGAACATCATTGTTGTTGTTGACTGACGACACAAAACTGTACACATTGAACATCATTGTTGTTGTTGTTGACTGATGACACAAAACTGTACACATTGAACATCATTGTTGTTGTTGTTGACTGACGACACAAAACTGTACACATTGAACATCATTGTTGTTGTTGCTGACGGGCACAAAACTGTACACATTAACATCATTGTTGTTGTTGTTGACTGACGACACAAAACTGTACATATTGAACATCATTGTTGTTGTTGTTGACTGACGACACAAAACTGTACACATTGAACATCATGTGTTGTTGACTGACGACACAAAACTGTACAATTGAACATCATTGTTTTTGACTGACGACACAAAACTGTACACTTGAACATCATTGTTTTGTTGTTGACTGATCGACACAAAACTGTACACATTGAACATCATTGTTGTTGACTGACGACACAAAACTGTACACATTGAACATCATTGTTGTTGACTGACGACACAAAACTGTACACATTTGAACATCATTGTGTGTTGGACTGACGACACAAAACTGTACATGTGAACATCATTGTTGTTGTTGTTGACTGACGACACAAACTGTACACATTAAACATCATTGTGTGTTGTTGACTGAGACACAAAACTGTACATATTGAACATCATTGTTGTTGTTGTTGACTGACGACACAAAACTGTACACATTGAACATCATTGTTGTTGTTGTTGACTGACGACACAAAACTGTACACATTAAACATCATTGTTGTTGTTGTTGACTGACGACACAAAACTGTACATATTGAACATCATTGTTGTTGTTGTTGACTGACGACACAAAACTGTACACATTGAACATCAAACGTGATACATGTTGAGAACACAATAATTATGTACATGTATATTTCATTGACGACAGAAAATTGTATACAGGTTTGCCATGACTTGTTCTTGTTCTTCTTTTGCATTATCGTCCCAGCGTGTTCACGATTAGTGACATTACGATGTTTGAACAGAAAATAAAATCCAAAACAAGAGTGACTGCCTGCGCCCAAGCAAACACAAACCAGAAGAACAAGAAAATCAATGTAAGCGCATCTCCAACAAGACAACACAAAACAAAACAAGCGCAAATTTTCGGCCAACTAGCCTTTGTCAAGCGCGAACGCACGGTCACAGACAAATCACAGACACCAAACAATGGATAATAAAAACGGGACTAAAAACTTCCCTGCCGCCTCGTCCAGTGGGTAAGAGATGGAATGCCCATGTCATCATGAGCAGTAGTAAGAAAAGGGGAGAGGGGAGGCAACTGTGATGTCAAAAGGGAAGTGAGATAAGTTCTGCAATTTTGAGAAGTGGCCATGCTATATCGGTATAGCCCTGTTCTGAAGAAGGCACAGGGCAAGAGCCAAGAGATAAGGGAGTAGATTGTGCCCGGTGCCAAGAATCTGGTAGGCGTGGGAACAGGAAGAGACATGAAACGGCATGTCTGAATTTTGTTACTCATGGTTTGTCGTTAAGACCATGTGGTTTGCGTGTTCCAAGTTTATTTATGAGGTGGGATTCTCTGTCTTTCCTGTCTATGGTGCTGTTATTGTGTAGAAGCCACAGACCTTTCACTCGGATGTCATTGATTGAGTGGTCTGATTGGTTGAAGTGATTGGGGATAGTTTTATCCCTTTGGTGGCGGATATCAGCCAAGTGTTCTTTGAAACGTGTGTCAAGGGTGCGTCCAGTTTCACCAATATACATGGGAACATTTAGAGCAGCTGATCAAGTAGACAATGTTATAAGTTTGACAGTTGAAATGTTTTGTAATTCTCATATGAGATTTGGGGCCTTTGACTGTGGTGGCTGAGCACAAGAAAGGACAAGTCTTGCATTTAGGTTTGTTGCATGGAGAGGTTCCTGGAGGTTGGCTGACTGGTTTGCTGAGATTCGAATGCACCAGCAAGTCGCGGAGATTGGTGTCTCTCTTGTAGACGAGCAAAGGGCGCTTGTCAAAGGTTTCACCTGTAGTGGGACTGGATCGCAAAATGTTCCAGTTGGACAAGATGATCCTTTTTATGAGGTGCACGGACGGGTGGTAAACTAGACTGAGGACTGGCCGATCCTTGTGACAGCTTTGGGCTTTGAATGGAGGGCATTTGGCCGAGAGACAGAGCTGACTTTTTTCCGGGCTTCATTGATGACCTCGGGTGGGTAATGTCTGCGCAGGAAAAATCTAGTCATTTCAACTGCTTTGTCCTGAAAATTGTCTTCGTCTGAGCAGAGGCGTCGTAGTCTCAAGAACTGCGAGTAGGGAATGCTGTTTCTGGTGTTGGAAGTGTGAGATGATTGGTAGTCCAGGTAGGAATGTGAATCTGTAGGTTTGTAGTGGACTGTAGTGACTAGTTGTTCAGATTGAAGGGAAACTTCGATATCCAGGAAGCTTATGGATGTGTTTGAAATTTCATATGTGAACTTGATGGATGGGTGAAACGTTTGAACGTAGTGGATGAATTGTAAAAGTTGGTCATGATCGAGGGATGTCATGCCAATGCAATCGTCTATGTATCTTTTGTATAATTCAGGTTTGGGTTTCTTGTATTGTTGTAGGATATGTTCCTCCAAATATCCCATGAATAAGCAGGCATAGCTGGGGCCCATCTTAGTACCCATGGCGACTCCGCTAACTTGCCAGAACGTCTCATCTCCGAACGAAAATGTGTTCATGGTGAGAACCAGTTCGGCAAGTCGGACAAGGGTTGAAGTGGACAATGTTTGGTCACGTCGTTTGTCCAGAAAATGTTGGAGAGCTTTTAACCCATCGGAGTGGGGTATGCTGGTGTACAGAGAGGTCACATCCAAAGTGAACAGGTATTTGGGTTTGAAGGTGTGGTCTTCATTTAATATTTGAATCAGATCCAATGTATGGTTAGTGTCTTTGATGAAGGTAGGCAAAGCCTGGACTATAGGTTGCAAAATGTGGTCAAGAAACTGAGAAATGTTTTCAGTGGGGCAGTTGCAAGCTGACACGATAGGACGGCCAGGATTGTTGGCTTTATGTATTTTGGGAAGTAAATAAAAAAGTGATTGGACTGGAAGTTGTTTGATGAGTAGTCTGGCAGTGGGGGGCAGCTGCTTAGAGGTTATGAGATTGTTGATAAGTTTGGATATCTTGGCATGATTGGTCATGTGGG
Organism: Monoplex corrugatus; assembly: GCA_030674185.1. Lineage (NCBI taxonomy): Eukaryota > Metazoa > Mollusca > Gastropoda > Littorinimorpha > Ranellidae > Monoplex > Monoplex corrugatus. The sequence continues at coordinate 39,862,925 of JAPXFY010000034.1, forward strand.
CAGGTTGGTCCAACTTTTTGTAGAAGGCGTGATGGTGGAGTTGTTTCTGGGCTTCCTTGATATACAGATGTCTGTCCCAGACTACAATTGCACCCCCCTTGTCTGCTGGTTTGATGACAATGTCGTCTCTGTTTTTGAGGGAGTGTAGTGCGTCCCTTTCTTCTTTGGAGATGTTGGAATGTTTCTTGGGTCGCATGTTGAGACAGTCTATTTCTTGGTGGCATTTGTTGATGTAATGTTCAACTTCGGGAAAGGTGTTGCGGGGAGGTTCCCGATGAGAAGGCTTATGGAAAAGTTTTGTGAATAAGTCAGCATCAGGATTCAATTTTTGTTTGGGAGGATGTCCCAGTACTGCCATCCAACGTAGGGATCTAAAAAATCGTTGGCAGCTATTGATAGTTTGGTATTTACTGGCGGATGGTTTTAAAGGGACGAATTTGAGGCCCTTTGAAAGGGCTGACACTTCTGCCTCAGAGAGTGGTAAGTTTGAAGGAATGCAATGTACAAGGGGGTGACGTGCAGAGCTAGAGGAAGGTGGAGAGGGGGCTGGGTTGCTGATAGGTGTCAAGAACGGTGCAGACGGGTTTGCAGTCTTGTTCAAGTTGGTCAATTTTTTGTCTTTTATGGTTTGCATGTGTTTTTGTAGTGACGCATAGAAATTGATGACGGTGGTTTTAATGAAGAGACTGAGAGTTGGGTTTAGTGTTCTGCTGATTACAGAACTGAAGTATTTCTGAGATTTGTCGGCGATGGACAGTTTGCGTTCTAAGTGTACTATGTGGGTTTTCATGATCTGTTTGCTTGCTTTAAGAAGGATATTTTTAGTGGACTGCAAAAGTTTTTTATTTTCACTGTCGGAAGGAGTGTGTTTGAGTTGAAACCCTTTCGGGATGAAGTTTCTGCGTAAGCAACAACGCAGAAAGTATAAATGACTGTTTGTTTTTGTTTTGGTGAAACAGATTTTAGAATAGGATACAGCGAGTGAAAAAAGCGGAGGAGGAAGAGATCGGAAACCAGACAGAAGACGGGAATGTAAGTAGGTTGGAAAATGTGACATTCTGTAAGAATCTGAGATAAAAGCAAGAGGATAAAAAAAGGCTAAAACAATTTTAAAATGTAGTAAATAAAAGACTTAGTACAAGACACTTATACAGATAAAACGCAGTCTTGGGGTATATTACAAGATCCAAAACAAGAGTGACTGCCTGCGCCCAAGCAAACACAAACCAGAAGAACAAGAAAATCAATGTAAGCGCATCTCCAACAAGACAACACAAAACAAAACAAGCGCAAATTTTCGGCCAACTAGCCTTTGTCAAGCGCGAACGCACGGTCACAGACAAATCACAGACACCAAACAATGGATAATAAAAACGGGACTAAAAACTTCCCTGCCGCCTCGTCCAGTGGGTAAGAGATGGAACGCCCATGTCATCATGAGCAGTAGTAAGAAAAGGGGAGAGGGGAGGCAACTGTGATGTCAAAAGGGAAGTGAGATAAGTTCTGCAATTTTGAGAAGTGGCCATGCTATATCGGTATAGCCCTGTTCTGAAGAAGGCACAGGGCAAGAGCCAAGAGATAAGGGAGTAGATTGTGCCCGGTGCCAAGAATCTGGTAGGCGTGGGAACAGGAAGAGACATGAAACGGCATGTCTGAATTTTGTTACTCATGGTTTGTCGTTAAGACCATGTGGTTTGCGTGTTCCAAGTTTATTTATGAGGTGGGATTCTCTGTCTTTCCTGTCTATGGTGCTGTTATTGTGTAGAAGCCACAGACCTTTCACTCGGATGTCATTGATTGAGTGGTCTGATTGGTTGAAGTGATTGGGGATAGTTTTATCCCTTTGGTGGCGGATATCAGCCAAGTGTTCTTTGAAACGTGTGTCAAGAGTGCGTCCAGTTTCACCAATATACAATTGGGAACATTTAGAGCAGCTGATCAAGTAGACAATGTTATAAGTTTGACAGTTGAAATGTTTTGTAATTCTCATATGAGATTTGGGGCCTTTGACTGTGGTGGCTGAGCACAAGAAAGGACAAGTCTTGCATTTAGGTTTGTTGCATGGAGAGGTTCCTGGAGGTTGGCTGACTGGTTTGCTGAGATTCGAATGCACCAGCAAGTCGCGGAGATTGGTGTCTCTCTTGTAGACGAGCAAAGGGCGCTTGTCAAAGGTTTCACCTGTAGTGGGACTGGATCGCAAAATGTTCCAGTTGGACAAGATGATCCTTTTTATGAGGTGCACGGACGGGTGGTAAACTAGACTGAGGACTGGCCGATCCTTGTGACAGCTTTGGGCTTTGAATGGAGGGCATTTGGCCGAGAGACAGAGCTGACTTTTTTCCGGGCTTCATTGATGACCTCGGGTGGGTAATGTCTGCGCAGGAAAAATCTAGTCATTTCAACTGCTTTGTCCTGAAAATTGTCTTCGTCTGAGCAGAGGCGTCGTAGTCTCAAGAACTGCGAGTAGGGAATGCTGTTTCTGGTGTTGGAAGTGTGAGATGATTGGTAGTCCAGGTAGGAATGTGAATCTGTAGGTTTGTAGTGGACTGTAGTGACTAGTTGTTCAGATTGAAGGGAAACTTCGATATCCAGGAAGCTTATGGATGTGTTTGAAATTTCATATGTGAACTTGATGGATGGGTGAAACGTTTGAACGTAGTGGATGAATTGTAAAAGTTGGTCATGATCGAGGGATGTCATGCCAATGCAATCGTCTATGTATCTTTTGTATAATTCAGGTTTGGGTTTCTTGTATTGTTGTAGGATATGTTCCTCCAAATATCCCATGAATAAGCAGGCATAGCTGGGGCCCATCTTAGTACCCATGGCGACTCCGCTAACTTGCCAGAACGTCTCATCTCCGAACGAAAATGTGTTCATGGTGAGAACCAGTTCGGCAAGTCGGACAAGGGTTGAAGTGGACAATGTTTGGTCACGTCGTTTGTCCAGAAAATGTTGGAGAGCTTTTAACCCATCGGAGTGGGGTATGCTGGTGTACAGAGAGGTCACATCCAAAGTGAACAGGTATTTGGGTTTGAAGGTGTGGTCTTCATTTAATATTTGAATCAGATCCAATGTATGGTTAGTGTCTTTGATGAAGGTAGGCAAAGCCTGGACTATAGGTTGCAAAATGTGGTCAAGAAACTGAGAAATGTTTTCAGTGGGGCAGTTGCAAGCTGACACGATAGGACGGCCAGGATTGTTGGCTTTATGTATTTTGGGAAGTAAATAAAAAAGTGATTGGACTGGAAGTTGTTTGATGAGTAGTCTGGCAGTGGGGGGCAGCTGCTTAGAGGTTATGAGATTGTTGATAAGTTTGGATATCTTGGCATGATTGGTCATGTGGGCAGGTTGGTCCAACTTTTTGTAGAAGGCGTGATGGTGGAGTTGTTTCTGGGCTTCCTTGATATACAGATGTCTGTCCCAGACTACAATTGCACCCCCCTTGTCTGCTGGTTTGATGACAATGTCGTCTCTGTTTTTGAGGGAGTGTAGTGCGTCCCTTTCTTCTTTGGAGATGTTGGAATGTTTCTTGGGTTGCATGTTGAGACAGTCTATTTCTTGGTGGCATTTGTTGATGTAATGTTCAACTTCGGGAAAGGTGTTGCGGGGAGGTTCCCGATGAGAAGGCTTATGGAAAAGTTTTGTGAATAAGTCAGCATCAGGATTCAATTTTTGTTTGGGAGGATGTCCCAGTACTGCCATCCAACGTAGGGATCTAAAAAATCGTTGGCAGCTATTGATAGTTTGGTATTTACTGGCGGATGGTTTTAAAGGGACAAATTTGAGGCCCTTTGAAAGGGCTGACACTTCCGCCTCAGAGAGTGGTAAGTTTGAAGGAATGCAATGTACAAGGGGGTGACGTGCAGAGCTAGAGGAAGGTGGAGAGGGGGCTGGGTTGCTGATAGGTGTCAAGAACGGTGCAGACGGGTTTGCAGTCTTGTTCAAGTTGGTCAATTTTTTGTCTTTTATGGTTTGCATGTGTTTTTGTAGTGACGCAATAAAACTTTTCCCTTTTGCTTTATTTTCTATATCAAGATTTGTCGTCTTACGAAAATTATTATTATTGTTATTATTATTATTATTATTATTATTATTATTACTATTATTATTATTATTATTACTTTTATTATCATTATTATTATCATTATTATTATTATTATTGTTATATTATTGTTATTATTATCATTATTATTATTATTAATATTGTTATTATTATTATTATTATTATTATTATTATTATATTATTATTACTATTATTAAGAAGACTGTTATTACTATTATTATTTGTAGAAGTAGTATCAGTAATAATAGTACCAGTAGTAGTAGTGGTAGTAGTAGTGGTAAATGTGGTAGTAGTAGTAGTAGTAGCAGCAGCAGTAATAATGATTATAATAATAATATTGATAACAATAATAACAATAATAACAATAGTAGTAGTAGTGGTGGTGGTGGTAGTAGTAGTAGTAGTAGTAGTAGTAGTAATAGTAGTAGTAGTAGTAGTAGTAGTAGTAGTAGTAGTAGTAGTAGTAGTGGTGGTAGTATTGGTAGTAGTAGTATAGTAGTAGTAGTAGTGGTAGTAGTAGTAGTAGTAGTAGTAGTAGTAGTAGTAGTAGTAGTGGGTGGTGGTGGTGGTAGTAGTAGTAGTAGTAGTAGTAGTAGTAGTAGTAGTAGTAATAGCAGTAGTAGTAGTAGTAGTAGTAGTAGTAGTAGTAGTAGTAGTAGTAGTAGTAAGTAGTAGTAGTAGTAGTAGTAGTAGTAGTAGTTGCATGGGCAACAGCCTGTCTTCCATATTACACTGCCCAGGCCTACATCCGTCCATTCATCCATAAACACTCTGCACCTACGACCTGGAGAGGACACTCCAGCCTCGCTACTAACACTAGTGTCAGCACAACACGGGAAGCAACAGATACCGGTGATAAGTCATTGCTCAACTGTCGTAGAGCTGACACCAGGGGTTGCTTTTGACGGTGGGAGAGACCTTCGTGTCTTACTGGACAGATACCGCCCGCCTAAGCTGGGCAGCCCCCAGCCAGTTAGGTGCTGTCCCGCCACGACCTGCCTTCTTCATTGGGTGCATGAAGATTAGGAGAAAATCTGACAAGCAGGTCGTTAATTACCGCACCAAACAAAAAGAAAACTTCAAATTCAAGAAACGGATCAGGAAAAGGATCAGCAGTGAAACTGGGCTGTTGGAATGTCCGAACAATGATGCCTGGGCTCTCCCAAGATCTGCAAGACATCAGCGACGCCAGAAAAACCGCCGTCATAAACAGCGAACTAAAGAGGCTCAATGTGGACATTGCCACTCTGCAGGAAACACGGCTGGCTGACTCAGGAACACTAAAGGAAAGGGACTACACTTTCTTCTGGCAAGGAAAGAGTTCTGATGCCCCAAGAGAGCACGGAGTAGGCTTTGCAGTAAGGAACAGCCTGCTGAACATGATTGAACCAGGCAGCGGCGGTTCAGAACGACTCTTGACTCTCCGCCTCAACACCACCGAAGGCTATGTCACTCTCATCAGCGTTTATGCCCCAACTCTGTCCGCCTCTCCAGACACCAAGGATGAGTTCTACGAAAATCTTGCATCAACCATAAGGAACATCCCCAGGACAGAACAACTTGTTCTCCTGGGCGACTTCAACGCCAGAGTGGGTGCAGACAATGACTCATGGCCCTTCTGCCTCGGTTCCTTTGGAGTGGGGAAAATGAATGAGAATGGACAGCGACTGCTTGAGTTTTGCGCCTGCCATGAACTGTGCATCGCCAACTCCTTCTTCAAGACGAAGCCTCAGCACAAAGTCTCCTGGAGACATCCCCGCTCAAAACATTGGCACCAACTGGATTTGATCCTAGTTAGACGTGCCGCTATCAAAAACGTTCTCCACACTCGCTCTTATCACAGCGCAGACTGCGACACAGACCACTCTCTGGTATGTTGCAAGATCAGGCTACAACCAAAGAAGTTCCACTGCTCAAAGAAACAAGGGAACCCTCGCATTGACGTCAGCAAGATGTCTCAGCCAGATCTTGTAGAACAGTTCGCAGAGGCCTTTCAGAGAGAATACGATGCATTGCAGCCCAGAGACTCTGCCACTGAGAGATGGGAAACGCTACGAGACACCATGCACCGCATTGCTATGGCCACCTTTGGGAAGAAAACTGTGAAGTCCCACGACTGGTTTGAGGCCAAATCATCAGAAATGACTCCCACTGTTGAGGCCAAGCGTGCCGCACTCACCAAGTATAAGCGGTCACCCAGTGAGAAGAACCTGCAAATCCTCAGGGCTGCCAGAAGTAAGGTTCAGCTTAACGCCAGGCGCTGCGCAAACGAGTACTGGACAGAGCTCAGCGAAGAGATACAGAGTGCTGCTGAAAGAGGCAACATCCGAGGAATGTATGATGGCATCAAGAAGGCACTGGGATCAACACAGAGCAAGATCGCCCCCCTCAAATCCTCCACTGGGGAAGTAATCAGCAATCCTAGCCAACAGATGGAAAGATGGGCGGAACACTATTCCGACCTTTACTCCACACAGAACATGGCGTCCCCCTTAGCCCTCGATGCCATCAAGTGCATGCCGGTAATGGAAGAACTTGACGCAGAGCCAACTGCGGACGAACTCAGCAAGGCCATTGATAGCCTGGCATCAGGGAAGGCACCTGGCAATGACGGAATTCCCCCAGACCTCATCAAGCACTGGAAGACTTCTCTTCTGCACCCTTTGCACGCAGTTCTCTGTCAGTGTTGAAATGAGGGAGCTGTACCACAGGACATGAGGGACGTCAAGATCGTCACCCTGTACAAAAACAAGGGCGAAAGGAGCGACTGCAACAACTACAGAGGTATCTCGCTCCTCAGCATTGTTGGCAAAGTCTATGCTCGGGTCCTTCTAATCCGCCTGCAGAAACTGGCTGAACGCGTCTACCCGGAATCACAGTGTGGTTTTCGAGCAGAGAGATCCACGGTAGACATGGTCTTCGCCCTTCGCCAAATCCTGGAGAAGTGCAGAGAGCAGCGGATGCCCCTGTATGTGGCATTCATTGACCTCACCAAGGCCTTTGACCTAGTCAGCAGAGATGGCCTTTTCAGGGCTCTCCGAAAAATCGGCTGCCCCCCCAAGCTGCACAGCTTAATTGAGTCCTTCCACTCAAACATGAAAGGGATGGTGCAGTTCAACGGAAACCTCTCCAAGCCCTTCGACGTACGCAGCGGTGTGAAACAAGGCTGCGTCCTGGCCCCAACCCTCTTTGGAATCTTCTTCGCTCTCCTCCTGAGGCATGCGTTCAGCACAGCGCAAGAAGGGATCCACCTGCGGACCAGATCAGATGGCAGGCTCTTCAACCTCGCCCGCCTCAGAGCAAAGACAAAGGTCCGTGAAGCCCTCATCAGAGACATGCTATTTGCTGACGATGCCGCAGTTGTGACTCATACTCAGCAGGACTTGCAGTCACTGATGGACCGCTTCTCCCAGGCCTGCAAAGATTTTGGTCTGTCCATCAGTCTTAAGAAGACAAACGTCCTGGGCCAAGACACGCCATCTCCACCAGCCATCACCATTGATGACTACGAGCTTGAAGCCATCCATCAATTCACATATCTTGGGTCCACCATCACCGATAACCTCTCCCTTGACACAGAGATTGACAAGAGGATCGGGAAGGCAGCCACAACACTAGCCCGCCTCACACAAAGGGTGTGGACAAATCCCAAGCTGACCACAAAGACAAAGATGGCTGTATACAACGCCTGTGTCCTCAGCACCTTGCTGTATGGCAGCGAGGCATGGACCACGCATGCTCATCAGGAGAAAAGGCTCAATACCTTCCACCTGAGAAGCCTACGGCGCATACTTGGCATTTCCTGGCAAGACAAGGTGACCAACACCGAAGTCCTAACCTGCGCTGGCCTCCCAACCATGCATACCATGCTGAGACAGCGTCGGCTGCGCTGGTTGGGCCATGTTCGCCGCATGGAAGATGGTCGCATCCCAAAAGACATCCTTTATGGTGAGCTTGCCACAGGGCAGAGAAACATTGGCCGCCCACAGCTGAGATACAAAGACGTTTGCAAGCGTGACATGAAGGCGCTTGAGATCAACACTGAGTCCTGGGAGGACCTCGCAGACGACCGCAACAGCTGGAGAACTACTCTCAAGAAACAGCTGCGCATTGGTCTGTACAGTCACAGGCGACGCTGCTTGGACCAAGCAGACAACCCATCTAGACATTAGAACGGATGTACTTTGTCCATGGTCAGTCATGACTGAAGGAGGCCTACCTAGTAGTAGTAGTAGTAGTAGTAGTAGTAGTAGTAGTAGTAGTAGTAGTAGTAGTAGTAGTAGTAGTATAGTAGTAGTAGTAATTCTAATATCATTGACGGCAGAATACAGAATATGAAGATATGACGGAAAAATGACGTATTTTGAAAAGAGATCGAGAGTAAATATTTCATTGACAACTCAAAGCAGGACATAAGAAGATTTAACGTAAAACGTATTCTGAGAGGAGAACAAGAATGCATAATGAATTGATGAAACAAATGAGGTAAATAAATATTTGACACGTAAAATATGCGAAAAAAGAGCAAAAAGAATGCTTTTTGAATTGACCAAACAAGAAAGATAATGGAAGATTTGACGTAAAGAACAAGAACACATATCTAACTGACGAAACAAGATTGACAAACGAAGATTTGACGTAAAGTTTGGGCGAAAGAAGAACAAGAACACATATCTAACTGACGAAACAAGATTGACAAACGGAGGTTTGACGTGAAGCATGTGTGAAAAGAGAAAGCCCCCCCCCCCCCCTAAAAAAACAACAATAACAACAACAAAAAACCGCCTATATAATTGACGAAACAAGAGAGGTAAATAAAAATATTTGAGAGAGACACAGAGAGAGAGAGAGAGACAGAGAGAGAGAGAGAGAAGAGAAAGAGAGAGGAAGAGAAAGAGAGAGGAAGAGAGAGAGA
>JAPXFY010000034.1:39879405-39889405 GCA_030674185.1 Monoplex corrugatus
TTCTGTTTTGTCAAAACTTTCTGTCCCAAAACCAAAACGCTCTGACCAGTTCACAAGCTTTCGTCAGCTAAGGGATATTGACAGTGATCAGTTTTCCATTGATCTCATGACATCTATCAAGCCTGAAACATCCCTCTCTGATCTAAATGAAACTTTGTTAAATACGCTAGATGTTCATGCGCCTATTCGCCGGCGACGCGTCCCGGTACAGCGCTGTGGCTGCCGAGATGCGTGAACTAAAAAGAGAGCGCAGAAAGGCAGAGCGCGCGTGGCGCGCATCGCACTTGACCGTCCACAAACAAATTACGATGTAGCCAAAGCAAAAGTTATTGACCTTGTTCAACGCGCAAAAACCTCTTTCTATTCTTCTCTTGTGTCCACTGCAACATCTTGTAAACAAATGTTCCAAACCACTTCTTTTCTGCTCGGAAAATCTAAGCCGAAGCTGTTGCCGAACAACGTAACTGATATTTGTTCTCTTCCAAATCTATTTGCAGATTTCTTCAAAAAGAAAATCGTTGATATTCGCAACACTTTTCCTGCACCGACTGCTCACACAGACAGTGGCCCAGCAAACTTTGCGTTTTCTGGCATTCCTTTTTCTGACTTCCGTCCCGTCTCCAAAGACTAAGTACGCAAGGTAATTTTACAGGCAACACCCAAGTCATGCGAGTTGGACCCGTTGCCAACTTCCCTCCTTGTGAAACATATAGACACTCTTTTGCCCACCATCACGAATATTTTCAATCACTCCTTGTCTACCGGTACATTCCCTACTGAATTTAAAACTGCACTTGTGAAACCACTCCTGAAAAAGAATAATCTCGACCCAAATGAGCTAAAGAACTATAGACCTATTTCAAACCTTCCGTTTCTGTCCAAAATCATTGAACGTCTAATCCTTCATCAGCTTTCTTCTCACCTCACTGCTAACAATCTGCTAAGTCCTTTTCAATCAGCCTATAGAGCAGGCCATAGCACCGAAACTGTCCTTCTGCGAGTCGTAAATGATCTTTTGATATCTCTAGATGAAAACAAAATTTCCGTTCTTCTTCTTTTGGATCTTTCAGCCGCATTTGATACTATTGACCATAGTATCCTCCTCCACCGTCTGGAACACGTCTTTGGTATCAAAGGCTGTGCACTCGACTTGTTCTCGTCCTATCTATCAAATCGAAAACAGTTTGTTGTTGTAAACAACTCCCGTTCACACGAAACAACCCTGGATTTTGGTGTCCCGCAGGGCTCCGTACTGGGCCCTGTTCTTTTCTCAGTATACACGACTCCACTTTCAAATCTTATCACTGATCATTCTATTCGTCATCAAATGTTTGCTGATGATACACAGTTAAACAACTCTGAATCCCCTTCAAATTACTCTTCACTTATTCAATCATTGCAAGACTCTGTTTCTGACATAAAAACCTGGATGGACGATAGTCGCCTCAAGCTAAACCAAGGAAAAACCGAAGCAATGCGCTTTTCTCCCAGTCCTGCTATCTCTTCTGACCTTCCCTCTAACATTCGTTTCGAAGATTCTATTGTTGATTTCTCTGAACAGTCACGCTATCTTGGATTCTTTCTTGATTCTCATCTAACTATGAAACATCAGATCATGAAAACGTGTCAGGCCGCATACATCCAACTCCGACAAATCAGTTCCATACGTCATTACCTCACATATGAAGCAACAAAAACACTTGTAACTGCTTGTATTCTGTCCAGATTAGATTATTGCAACTCCTTACTTCTCGGCTGTCCCAAGACTCTTCTCAAACCCCTTCAACAGGTTCAAAACTCTGAGCCAAATTAATTTTCAAAGCTCGCAAATCACACCATTGCACACCTCTCTTTAAACAACTCCACTGGCTTCCGATCGAACAAAGAATTAAGTACAAATCTGCTTGTATTTCTTTTCATGTCATCTCGGGCACTGCTCCAGCGTATATATCTGATCTATTTCAAGTCTATGTTCCTTCTCGTTCTTTACGTTCCGCTTCTGACGACAGAATATTCCGTGTCCCCGGATTCAATAGAAAGCAACGTGGTGGTCGTTCCTTCTCATACTCTGCTGCTGTTGAGTGGAATTCCCTGCCTCACTCTCTCCGCCACAGCCCCTCTCTCTCTTCCTTTAAATCCAACCTGAAAACTCACTTATTCCGCCAGTACTTTTGAAACCTGAATTTTTTTTGTTTTATTGTATGCGTGCGTGGGTGTGTGTGCGTGTGGGTGCGCGCGTGGTGTTTGTGTGTGGGTGTGTTTGTGTGTGCGTGTGTGTGTCTGCATTCGTTGCTGCACACGCGTGCATGCCTGCATGTATGTGTTTATGTGTATTTTTTGTATTATGTATTTTGTTGAAAATGTGTTCTCCCCTCCCATTTCACCACTTTACTCCTCCTTTTTTAAATTTGTGAAGCGCTTTGAGTCCATAGAAAGCGCTATAAAAATCTCCATACTTACTTACTTACTTACTTACATACACACACACACACACACACACACACACACACACACACACAAAACACAAACACCCCCCTACACACACATACACACGCATACACACACAAACACACACAACTTCCCCTTACACACATACACACGCATACACACACACAAACACACACAAACACACGCATACACACACACAAACACACACAAACACACACACACACCACACACACAACTCCCCCTACACACATACACACGCATACACACACACAAACACACACAACTCCCCTTACACACGCATACACACACATACATACACACACAAACACACACAACCCCCCTACACACACATACAGACATACACACACAATCACACACACAAACACCCCCCCCCCTACACACTCATACACACACAATCACACAAACACACACACCCCTACACACACATACACACACATACACACATGCATACACACACAAACACACACAACCCCCCTACACACATACACACACAAACAACCCCCCCCCCTACACACATACACACATATAAACACCCCTCCTACACATATACACACACATACACACACACATAAACACCCCCCCCCCCTTTACACACATATACACGCATACACACACACAAACACACACAACCCCACTACACACATACACACACACACACACACATACACACATACACACACATACACACACATACACACACAACCCCCCTACACACATACACACACATGAACACCCCCCCCCCACACACACACACACACACAAATCCACACGCACACACACACTATGCATACACAAGCCACACACACACACGTTCAAACATACACACACACACACACACACACACACACACACACACACACACACACACACACACACACACACATACACCCGCACACACTCCCCTACACACACAAACACTCTTTCTCTCTCTCTCACACACACACGCAGACACACACATGCACAGACACATACACACACACACACACACACACACACACCACACACGCACGCACACACCACGCACACACACTGACAGACAACACATACACACAAATACACACAAACATACACACACACACACTCACGCACACACACACACACACACACACACACACACACACACACACACACACACACACACCACGCACACACAGACACACACACAGGCACACAACATACACACACAGAGAACACAACACACACATGTAAGTAGTCACAGACACACACTCACACATCACACACACGCACACACACTCACACACACACTCACACACACACACACACACATCCACGCGCACACACACACCATACATACACACGTCACACACACACACGCTCAAACACACACGCACACACACACACTCACACACTCACACACACACACACACTCACACACACATACACCCGCACACACACCCCTACACACACAAACACGCACACACACACACACACACACACACACACACACACACAGAAGCACTGACCTCGTCCAGGACAGCACATCCTGAAGGGCAACCCGGTGTAGGAGACCCTCAAATCCTGACAGCTGTAGGCCAGGTACTGCTTCCTCAGCTCCGCCACGCCCTCTGACGTCAGCAGTGACGTCAGCCCTTCCCCAGGACCCATCATACGCGCCATGATCAGGGGCATCAGGGGAGAGCAATCCACCTGACCCTGGCTGGAGGAAGAGGAAGCGGAAGTGACGGAGGAGCGGTGATGACTCTGGTGATGTCGGGTGGTGGCTTGACGTTTGCCGCGTTTGTAGTGTATGGTGCCTTGGGACCCTGAAGACCTGGGAACGTGAGGCTGGTGGTGGTGGTGGTGTTGGTTGTTGGTGGTGGTGGTGGTGGAGGAGGTGGCCACGGAGGGGTTGTGGATTGTCTGCCCTCTCTGACTCATGGCCTTGATCACCATGCTCTCCACCCTGTCCGGCGTGAGACACTTCTCCGCCAACCGACTCATCTCGGGATTCATCGTCGACATCATCATGGTCATGTAGCCCGCGGGAGCTCCCATCTGCGCGGCCACCCGCTCGCAGACCATGTCGGCGTGCGGGGCGGAGCAGGTGAAGGTCAAGGACTGTGACGGTGGCATGTCGGACAGGACAGGGGAGGGGTCGATACAGCCATGTTGCCGGTAGTAACTCCTGTCGCCGAAACGCGCCGCCTGCTGCATCACCATTTCGTTATACGCCGGCCCCATCACCATCCCCACCCCCGGGCACCGCTGGTGGTCGGGAAGGGACGGGGGTAGGCGGCAGGGTGTTGGGGGTGGTGGTGGTGGGAGTAGGGTCTCCGCGACTGAGGGGCCTGAGAGGGTTGAGGAGGGAGGTTCCATTCTTTGGGCACGAAGGAGATGGGGGCTTTCCGGCGCACTTGGTTGTTGAAGGACTGGGTGATGGGTCGCCGTGTGGCTGAGGGTTGGGCTGGGGGTGGGGGGTGAGGGTGGGGGTGGGGGTGTGGTGTCTGGAGTGGTAGCGGTTAGTAGGGGAACCACCACGGGTGTGGGCGTGTCTGTAGGCTGGCTGGGCGTGGTGATCAGACGGGGGCCGCTGGTGGCTCAGCGGGTAGGTCTCGGGCTGGGGACGTCTGTGGCTCTGTCTGTGGCTCGTGGCTTGGCTGGGGCCCCGCGGGTAAGTGTGCCTGTAAGTTTGGGGCTGGGTTCGAGTCTGGCTGCTGGGATGTGTGTAGCTCTGTGGCTTTGGGGCGGCTTGATGGTGGTAGGTCTGTGGTCGTGAGACACGCTGAGGGTTAGGGTTAGGGTTAGGGTTAAGTTAGGGTTAGGGTAGGTAGTGTGTGGGGACGGACGGGTATGTAGGTGTGTCCGTGATGATGCTTTGAATGCGGGATGCCGCGTAGCTGGGACTCTGTCGATGGAGGGTGGGGTCAGGGACGGGGGCGTGAGTGTTCGTGGACGGCTGGGCCAAGATCTCTGGTGTTTTGCTGTAGACTTGTGGCCGGCCGGCGACAGTGTTGCTGCTGACAGACGCTGACGCTGATGGCGACAACTCCGCGGGCTCCGCCATCTGGTTCAACACCTCCAACAACGACGACGACATGGGCAACGACTCTGGAACAGCAACGTCTTTGACTGACGGGGAAGGTGGTGGAGAGGGAGGGGGAGAGGGAGAGGGGGAGGGGGCAGGGGTGGGCAGAGACTGAGGCAAGATGATGATGAGGGGTCTGGATAGTCCCCCTTTGTTCAGAGACTCCGCCAAATGAGCGGCCAGCTCCGGGGGCAAGCGGGACAAGTCTGGAAACCCTGAAGACAACGCGGGAGATGGATTCGAACTCGGAGACCCCTTGGACGTCGCTTCCGTTGTTTGGAGGGGACCACCGTTCACTCCCCCAGCCGGAGAAGACCCACGGCTCCCGAGAGAGTTCAACGCCCCGCTAAAGAGCTGGTTAGAGAAGAAGGTCGGAGCTTGGGCAGCTGGGTGGAACTGACACCTGCTGTGTTGGTGATCTCCACGTGGCTGAACAAAGTGGTCAAGGTGTCTGACGACAGTGGTGAGGATGGTGAGGGTGGTGAAGGTGGTAACGGTGGTGAGGGTGTTGAGGGTGGTGAGGGTAGTGGTGTAGGTGCCTGGTTCTTCTAGACGAGCCAGTAGATCGTCCAGCGTCATCACCTGAACGACGCCAGACACTGTGGATCAAAACAAAAAACACACGCCGAGTTACACGCATATGGACATTCACAAATTGGCTTATACGCGGTAACCCCTCCTCCCTTCACCAGTTTCCCCAAAACAACAACAACAACAACAACAACAAGACATAACGCTGACAAATGCTGATCTTACAAAAGAAATATTGATTGATTGATTGATTGATTGATGATTGATGTGATGGTGAGTGAGTGAATGAGTGAGTCAGTGAATGAGCGAGTGAGTGAGTGAGTGGATGAATTGATTGGTTGATTGACTGACTGATATGATTGATTGATTGATTAATTGATTGATTCATTGATTGATTGATTGGTTTGACTGATTGATTGATTGATTGATTGACTGACTGACTGATTTTCATTGTCCAACGGTAAATAAGAGACACGATACAACAGCGTTTGGTCAGTTTTGGATAGCCACCGTTGCTAAGATCTACTTGATAAAACAGGGAGAGAGACAGACAGACATAGAGACAGAGAGAGAGAGAGACAGACAGACAGACAGAGAGACAGATAGACAGACAGACAGAGAGACAGAGGGAGAGACATAGAGAGAGAGAAAAGAGAGAGGGGGAGAGAGTGAGTGAGAGAGAGAGAGAGGGAGAGAAAGTGAGTGAGAGAGCCAAAGATACAAGAGAGAGAGAGAGTAATAGAGAGACAGAAAGAGGGGGAGAGTGTGATCGAGGCAGACAAAGATATGGAGAGAGAGAGAAAGAGAGAGAGACAGAGAGAGACAGAGAGAGACAGAGACAGAGAGACAGAGGGACAGAGAAAGACAAAGAGACAGAGCCAGACAAACAGAATCACATACAGCCAGACAGACAGAGAGAGAGAGAGACAGAGACAGACAGACAGAGAGAGACAGAGACAGACAGACAGACAGACAGAGAGAGAGAAAGAGAGAGAGGAGATTGAGAGAGAGAGAGACAGACAGACAGACAGAGAGAGAGAGAGACAGGGACAGAGAGACAGACAGACAGACAGACAGACAGAGACAGATAGACAGACAGACTCCATTCACCGCTGAGTTGATATGAAATATGTGTTTTAAAGTGTGTATAAAACATTGATATGAAATATGTGTTTTAAAGTGTACATGTATATAAAACATTGATATGAAATATGTTATAAGTGTATATAACATTGATATGAAATGTTTTAAATGTATATAAAACATTGATATGAAATATGTTATAAAGTGTATATAAAACATTGATATGAAATATGTGTTTTAAAGTGTATATAAAACATTGATATGAAATATGTTATAAAGTGTATATAAAACATTGACATGAAATATGTTATAAAGTGTATATAAAACATTGATATGAAATATGTGTTTTAAAGTGTACATGTATATAAAACATTGATATGAAATATGTTATAAAGTGTATATAAAAATTGATATGAAATATGTGTTTTAAAGTGTATAACACATTGACATGAAATATGTTTAAAGTTATATAAAACATTGACATGAAATATGTTATAAAGTGTATATAAAACATTGATATGAAATATGTTTTAAAGTGTATATAAAACATTGACATGAAATATGTTATAAAGTGTATATACAACATTGATATGAAATATGTGTTTTAAAGTGTATATAAAACATTGACATGAAATATGTTATAAAGTGTATATACAACATTGATATGAAATATGGTTTAAAGTGTATATAAAATATTGATATGAAATATGTTTTAAAGTGTATATAAACATTGATATGAAATATGTGTTTTAAAGTGTATATACAACATTGATATGAAATATGTTATAAAGTGTATATAAAACATTGACATGAAATATGTTATAAAGTGTACTGTATATAAACATTGATATGAAATATGTGTTTAAAGTGTATATACAACATTGATATGAAATATGTGTTTTAAAGTGTAATACAAAATTGATATGAAATATGTGTTTTAAGTGTATATAAAACATTGATATAAAATGTTATAAAGTGTAAACAACATTGATATGAAATATGTTAAGTGTATATACAACTTGATATGAAATATGTGTTTTAAAGTGTATATAAAACATTGACATGAAATATGTTTTAAAGTGTATATAAAACATTGATATGAAATATGTGTTTTAAAGTGTATATACAACATTGATATGAAATATGTTATAAAGTGTATATAAAACATTGATATGAAATATGTTATAAAGTGTATATAAAACATTGATATGAAATATGTTTTAAAGTGTATACAAAACATTGATATGAAATATGTGTTTTAAAGTGTATATAAAACAAAGTCCAAAAGTTATACAGAAAAAACGGCACTAAGAACAGCGACAGGACAACGCACATTGTGAAGGTCAACAGGGGAGACAATGAATGTCAGAATTCTCTCCCTTGTCGTGTTAAACCTCATGTTGTAACGAGGCATGTCGTGACCTTTTGTGATGTCCACCACCACCACCACTATCACCACACCACCACCACCACCACCACCACCACACCACCACCACCACCACCACATTATCACCACCACCACCACTACCACCACCACTATCACCACTACCACCACCACTATCACCACCACCATCACCACTATCACCACCACCACCACCACTATCACCACTACCATCACCACCACCACCACCACCACTTCCACCACCACCACCACCACCACCAACTCAACAACAACCGTCACAATGATAATGATACATCATCATCATCATCATACACCATCATCATCATCATCACCATCATCATCGTCATCATCATCAACGTCATCATCATCATCATAAGCCCCTGCGCCTTCATAAGAATGTACCGTTAGTTGCTGAAAGTACATCTCCCAGTCTTTGTGTCCTATGATACTTTACAGAACTCTCCAACAACACAACAACAACAACAACAATAACAACAGCAACAATGTCACATCATTCATCTCCTGCAGTAGCTGACAAGCCCATCAGCAGTAGCAACAGCATTGATTTACATCTACAACAACAACAGCAATAACAGCAACAAAAACAAAAACAGCAACAACAACAACGACAACAACAACAACAACAACTTCAGCAACAGCAACAACAAATACTACAACAACAACACCAAATGTCACATGACTCACCTGGTACAGTAGCTGACAGATACAGCACACCACCACCAACAACAAGAACAAGAACAACAAGAACAAGAACAACAATAACAAGAACAACAATAACAACAACAACAAACAAATATCACATGACTCACCTGGCACATTATATGATAGCCACACAACCACCACCACCACCACCACCACCAACAACAACAACAACAATAACAACAACAATAACAACAATAACAAAAACAATAAACATATCACGTGATTCACCTGGTACATTATTTGACAGCCACAACACCACACCAACACCAATAACACCAACCAACACAATAACAATAACAAATACAATGACACCGTACATATACAGCAAAACACAACACAAACAAACACCATAACAATAACAAACAATATACAACATGACTCACCTGGTACATTATGTGACAGCCACAACAACACCAACAGCACCAACACCAACACCAACACCAATAACAATAACAACAACGATAACAACAATAATAACAAATATCAAGTGACTCACCTGGTACATTATGTGACAGCCACAACAACACCAACACCAACACCAATAACAACAACAACACCAATAACAACAACAATAACAATAATAACAAATATCACGTGACTCACCTGGTACATTATGTGACAGCCATAACAACACCAGCAGCAGACGACAGTGGGGAACATGGCTGTTTGTCGTCATGGTGATCACAAGATTTCACTCAGTCTGCAAGGGTTAATTAAAGAAACAACTGACTCAGTCTGCAGGGAGC
>JAPXFY010000034.1:39901905-39921905 GCA_030674185.1 Monoplex corrugatus
GCACCGGGTAGACCCAGGGAGAAAATGCTGGACGGACTTGCAGAATGGCTGGGGACGAGGAGGGTGGGAGAGATGCTAGGGGCAACTAGAGATAGAGACAGATGGAAGTCCAAGATCGCCAACGCCATGTGGCAGGGCACCTGATGATGATGATGAACGACTCCAGTTGGGCGTTCTATGGGCTCAGTGGGAAGACTGGACCACAAAGTCGAGTCTCATCCACTTCACGGATGCGTCACTGAGAGTGTTGCTCAAACCTTCTGACCAGCACCACAGGTATCTGTATCTCTCGGGCCTGGTTGACGCAGGGTATATTATGATAGTAAGCGTAGAGTACAGCCCTGTCACGAAGTCTCGATCCTAAATGGAACTCCACAGCATCATGATTGTCATCCTCGTCATCATCATCATCACTGCATTGTAAAAACTGTGCCAGCTTCTGTGACCATTCATTGGCGTAGAAAATGAAAGTGAACAAAGGTTAGCACAAAGGTATCCTCCCTGAGTGCGATGATCATACAAAAAAGTCTGTATCCTATGTGTCTGTTTTATATCGTGATGCAATATGTTTGACAAAGGTTATTCATTTGGATGTGTTTTTGTCAAAGTTGGATTTATAAATGTTTAATGCAGAATGTTTCTTAAAGGTCCGTGATTTGAATGTGTTTTTTTTTCCTCAAAGTTATATTTGTAACTGTACAAAGCAGTACGCTTGTCAAAGGTCTATGGTTTGGATACGTTTTCGTCAAATTCGCATTGGTATATATTTGTGTCAAATTTGTGTTTGCAAATGTTTAATGCAGTTTGTTTGTTTAAAAGATTATTGATTTGGAAATGTTTTTGTCAAATTTATGTTTTGTAAATGTATGTTTTCCCACAGTTTTGAGTTTGTTCAAGAGGAATTGTTCATCGCACTCGAATAATGCCATACACGCTCCACCCAAATCTTCCAGCAATTATGTGGCAGACTTCCTGAGCCTACCCAAAACCTATGCACTCGCAACGTTTTCAAATAGGAAGGCAGGGGTGGGGATGGGGGTTATAGAGCCGATGAAATAGTAAGCTGACACCACCAGAATGATGGAAACATTAAGATGGACAGCCAACAGGCCAGTGGACCTATGAAACAGTAAGCTGACACCAGCAGAATGATGGAAACATTAAGATGGGCAGCCAACAGGCCAGTGGACCTATGAAACAGTAAGCTGACACCACCAGAATGATGAAACATTAAGATGGACAGCCAACAGGCCAGTGGACCTATCAAACAGTAAGCTGACACCACCAGAATGATGGAAACAGTAAGATGGCAGCCAACAGGCCAGTGGACCTATGAAACAGTAAGCTGACACCAGCAGAATGATGAAACATTAAGATGGGCAGCCAACAGACCAGTGGACCTATCAAACAGTAAGCTGACACCACCACAATGATGGAAACATGAAGACAGACAGCCAACAGGCCAGTGGACCTATCAAACAGTAAGCTGACACCAGCAGAATGATGGAAACAATAAGATGGGCAGCCAACAGGCCAGTGGACCTATGAAACAGTAAGCTGACACCACCAGAATGATGGAAACATTAAGATGGACAGCCAACAGGCCAGTGGACCTATAAACAGTAAGCTGACACCAGCAGAATGATGGAAACATTAAGATGGGCAGCCAACAGGCCAGTGGACCTATGAAACAGTAAGCTGACACCAGCAGAATGATGGACACATTAAGATGGACAGCCAACAGGCCAGTGGACCTATGAAACAGTAAGCTGACACC
Source organism: Monoplex corrugatus (assembly GCA_030674185.1). Taxonomy (NCBI): domain Eukaryota; kingdom Metazoa; phylum Mollusca; class Gastropoda; order Littorinimorpha; family Ranellidae; genus Monoplex; species Monoplex corrugatus. The sequence continues at coordinate 39,903,683 of JAPXFY010000034.1, forward strand.
ACCAGAATGATGGACACATTAAGATGACAGCCAACAGGCCAGTGGACCTATGAAACAGTAAGCTGACACCACCAGAATGATGGACACATTAAGATGGACAGCCAACAAACCAGTTTTTAATGTTGCAGGCTGGGATTGAACTCCAGATATCGGATCTTAAGCCCACAGCCCTGTTAAAAACAATAACAACAACAACAACAACAACAATAACAACAACAATAATAACAACAACTACAACACAACAAAAATAACAACAACAACAACAACAACAACAAAACAATAACAACAACAACAATAACAACAAAACAACAACAAAACAAAACAACAATAACAAAAACAACAATAATAATAATAACAATAACAACAACAACAGTAATAACAACAACAACAATAACAACAAAAAAATAACAACAAACAATAACAACAACAAAACAACAATAACAACAACAACACAACAACAACAACAATAACAATAACAACAGCAACAATAAAAACAATAACAGCAATAACAACAAAAACAACAATAACAACAATAATAACAACGATAACAATAACAACAACAATAAAAACAAAACAACAACAATAACAAAAATAACAACAAGAACAATATAAACAACAACAACAATAAAAACAACAACAACAACAACAATAACAACAGCAACAATGACACAACAACAATAACACAATAACAACAATAACAAGCAACAATAACAACAACAATAACAACAACAATAACAACAACAATGATATCAACAACAACAATAACAGTGACAACAATGACAACAACAACAACAACAATTACAACAATGATGACAACAACATAACACAATAACAACATACAATAACAACAATAACAACAACAATAACAACAATGCAACAATAACAACAATAACAACAACAATTACAACAACAACAACAAAAATAACAACAACAATAACAATATTAACAGCAATAACAACAATAACATCAACAATAACAACAAAGACAACAATAACAATAACAACAATGGTGGTAGTGGTAGTTGTAGTTGGTAGTGGTGGTGGTGGTGTGGTGTAGTGGTAGGGTGTGGTGTGGTGGTGGTGGTGGTGGGTGTTGGTGTGGTGGTGTGTGTGTGGTGGTGTGGTGGGTGAGTGGTGGTGAGTGGTGTGTGTGAGTGGTTGTGGTGTGGTGGGGTGTGGTGGTGGTTGGTGTGGGGTGGTGGTGTGGTGTTGGTAGGGGTGGGTGTGGTATGTGGTGTGTGGTGGTGTGGTGGTGTGTGTGGTGTGGTGGTGGTGGTGTGGTATGGTGTGGTGTGTGGTGGTGTGGGTGTGTGTGGTGGTGGGGTGGTTGGTGGTGTGGTAGTGGTAGTGGTGGTGGTGTGGTGTGTGGTGGTGGTGGTGGTGGTGTGTGGTAGGGTGGTGTGGTGGTGGTGTGGTGTGGTGTGGTGTGGTGGTAGTGGGTGGTGTGGTAGTGGTGGTGGTGGTGGGTGGTGGGTGTGGTGTGGTAGTGGTGTGTTGGTGGTGGGGTGTGGTGGTGGTGGTGTGTGGTGGGTGGTGTGGTGTGTATGGTGTGGTGTGGTGTGGTGGTGGTGGTGGTGTGGTAGTGGTTGGTAGTGGTGGTGTGGTGGTGGTGTGTGTGTGGTAGTGGTAGTGGTAGTGGTGGGTGGTAGTGGTAGTTGGGTGTGGTGGTTGGGTGGTGGTAGTGGGTGGTAGTGGTGGGTGGTGGTGGTGGTGGTGTGGTAGTGGTAGTGGTGGTAGTGGTGGGTGGTGTGGTGGTGGTAGTGGTGGGTAGGTGGTGGTAGGGTGTGGTGGTGGTGGTGTGGTGGTGGTAGTGGTAGTGGTAGTGTGGTGGTGGTGGGTGTGGTGGGTGGGTAGTGGTGTGGTAGTGGTGGTGGTAGTGGTAGTGATGGTGGTGGTGGTGGTGGTTGGTGGTGGTGGGTAGTGGTAGTGATGGTGGTGTGGTGGTGGTGGTGGTGGTGGTTGGTGGTGGTGGTAGTGGTGTGGTGGTGGTGGTAGTGGTGGTGGTGGTGGTGATGGGTGGTGGTGGTAGTGGTGTGGTGGTGGTGTGGTGGTGGGTGGTAGTGGTGTGGGTGGTGGTGGTGGGTGGTGGTGGTGGTGGGTGGTGATGGTGGTGGTGGTGGTGGTGTGGTGGTGGTGGTGTGTGGGGGTGGGTGGTGGTGGTGTGTGGGTGGTGGTGGTGGTGGTGAGTGGTGTGGTGGTGTGTGATGGTGGTGGGTGGTGGTGGTGGTGGTGGGTCAGAGTACCATACTGATGACACTGACGTCGTATCTTTTCTATTTCTTTTCTTCCCCAAGAAGAATAATTAAATTTGATCCCAGAAAGCAGTGTTATTGTTATTTTTGTTTGAAGCCCAGCCGACTGCGTAGAGCCACATCAGGACTGTAACCGTTTCAAGACATACACAATACTTCAACAGGAAGAAAAAGGAAAAGAAAATTAAGTACACATATCAGTGCATTGAAAAAGATATCTGAATACAAATTTAAACATAAATAAGGACACTAAAACATATATGAAAACGGGTCTAAATTATCTGAAATTGCCTCCGCATCTCTCATTTCCATAGAGCCAAAAATGCACTTAATACATGTGTCCAATTATCAATCCGAAGAGAAAGTACACAAGACTTTATCGAACACATACAGGTGGACCAGCAAGGCAGAAGGTGACAGGAAGAAATGACAGAATCCAATGGAGCAAGTCAGGAACAAAGAAAGTGACAGAAAAGAGAAAATTTCTACCACAGAATTTTCCGAAGTGGGACACTATTTATACTGAAAGAGTCCCCAGCATCCCCACGGGGGTTATTAATTTAATACCTAAAACAGTTTGTCAGTACAGTACTATTGTACTATCAATATATTTCAAACAGAAGCCATACATTGTTGACAACTGCAGTTTCTTTTATTACTAACTGCCCATAATGACATTGATGTGTAGGGAAGCAAGGAAGGTTCTCCACTCCTGTCTGTTTTTCGCCAGCCTCAAAATAGACCCCCAGGTGTGTTTCAGGGTCTGTTATGTTCGTTCTCAGGTGTTTCTGAGTCTTCCTGTCTTCCTGTCTTCCTTCTGGTGTCCAGTGAAGGCAGTCCAGGTGATGTTGTCCTGCTGTCTTCCTTCTGGTGTCCAGTGAAGGACAGTCTGGTGATGTTGTCCTGCTGTCTTCCTGGTGTCCAGTGAAGGCAGTCTGGGTGATGTTGTCCTGCTGTCTTCCTGGTGTCCAGTGAAGGGCAGTCTGGGTGATGTTGTCCTGCTGCTTCCTTCTGGTGTCCAGTGAAGGGCAGTCCGGGTGATGTTGTCCTGCTGCTTCCTTCTGGTGTCCAGTGAAGGGCAGTCCGGGTGATGTCCTGCTGTCTTCCTTCTGGTGTCCAGTGAAGGCAGTCTGGGTGATGTTGTCCTGCTGTCTTCCTTCTGGTGTCCAGTGAAGGACAGTCCTGGGTGATGTTCCTGCTGTCTTCCATTGGTGTCCAGTGAAGGCAGTCCGGTGATGTGTCCTGCTGTCTTCCTTCTGGTGTCCAGTGAAGGGCAGTCTGGTGATGTTGTCCTGCTGTCTTCCTTCTGGTGTCCATGAAGGCAGTCTGGTGATGTTGTCCTGCTGTCTTCATTGGTGTCCATGAAGGCAGTCCTGGGTGATGTTGTCCTGCTGTTCTTCTGGTGTCCAGTGAAGGGCAGTCTAGGGTGATGTTGTCATGCTGTCTTCCTTCTGGTGTCCAGTGAAGGCAGTCTAGGTGATGTTGTCCTGCTGTCTTCCTTCTGGTGTCCAGTGAAGGGCAGTCTAGGTGATGTTGTCCTGCTGTCTTCCTCTGGTTCCAGTGAAGGGCAGTCCCGGGTGATGTGTCCTGCTGTTTCCTTCTGGTGTCCAGTGAAGGCAGTCTGGGTGATGTTGTCCTGCTGTTCCTTCTGGTGTCCAGTGAAGGCAGTCTGGGTGATGTTGTCCTGCTGTCTTCCTTCTGGTGTCCAGTGAGGCAGTCGGGTGATGTTGTCCTGCTGTCTTCTCTGGTGTCCAGTGAAAGGCAGTCCGGGTGATGATGTCCTGCTGTCTTCTTCTGTGTCCAGTGAGGAAGTCGGAAGTCCCGTGGTGATGAAGTCCTGTGGCTGTCTTCCTTCTGTTGTCCAGTGAAGGACAGTCCAGGTGTGATGTCCTGCTGTCTTCCTTCTGGTGTCCAGTGAGGGACAGTCCAGGTGATGTTGTCCTGCTGTCTTCCTTCTGGTGTCCAGTGAGGGACAGTCCGGTGATGTTGTCCTGCTGTCTTCTTCGGTGTCCAGTGAGGGACATCCAGGTGATTTTCCTGCTGATCTTCCATCTTGGTGTCATGAGGACAGTCCGGGTGGATGCTGTCCTGCTGTTCTTCATTGTTCCATCCATCTCCTCGTCTTTTTCATGTCGTCATTCCATACTTTAAGTTTGCACTGACATAGTTTTGTTTTGGAAATGGTTTTCGTTTCTTCTTCTTCTTCTTCCTTCTTCTTCTTCTTTCTTCTTTTCTTTCTTCTTCTTCTTTCTCTTCTTTCTTCTTCCTGTATTTCTTCTACTTCATCTCTTCTTCTCTTCTTCTTCTTCTTCTTCTTCTTCTTCTTCTTCTTCTTCTTCTTCTTCTTTCTTCTTTCTTTCTTTCTTTCTTCTTTCTTTCTTTTCTTCTTCTTCGTTCTTCTTTTTCTTCTTCTCTCATTTCTCTTCTTCTCCTCCTCCTTCTTCTTCTTTGTTTCTTCTTCTTCTCTTCTTCTTCTTCTTCTTCTCTTCTTCTTCTTCTTTCTTCTTCTTCTTCTTCTTCTTCTTTTCTTCTTCTTCTTCTTCTTCTTCTTTCTTCTTCTTCTTCTTCTTCTTCTTCTTCTCTTCTTCTTCTTCTTCTCTTCTTCTTCTTCCTTTTCTTCTCTTTCTTCTTTCTTCTTCTTCTTCGTCTTCTTTCTTCTTCTTCATCTTCTCTTCTTCATCTCCTCTTCTTTCTTGTCTTCTTCTTCTTCTTCTTCTTCTCTTTCTTCTTATGCTGCTGCTGTTTCTTCTTCCTACTTCTCTCTTCTGTCATTTTCTCATACATCGTTATTGCAGCTTCTTCTCCTGTCTTCTTTTCTTCTTCCTCATCATTGGCTTGCCATTCATGTTTATGTGCAGCTTAAGCTTGCTGCCTGACATTTGGTCTTCATCTATCACCACATCACTGCTTATCACATGAGCAGGTTTATGCATGCAGACTTGGCTTTCCTGATCATCTGATCTTCTTTCCATGCATCATTGGCTTGGCCAAGTCATGGTTTATGTGCAGGCTTAAGGCTTGTGCCGTGATCTATTTGGATCTTCTCTCATCACATGGCATCAGTGGCTTACCAATCACAGAAGGGTTTATGTGCAGTTAACGCTGTGCGATCTCCTGTTCTAAATGGAAGTGGCTTAAACAATAAGCTGAAGCGTGCCTTACTTGTGGATTTTCTCCATCACATGCATATGCTTGCCGTGTTTACTTGTGGAGTGTGTTTACACATAGCATGAACGTTGCCGTGTTTATCCTGTGGAGTGTGTTTACACTGCCATTACGTTGCCGTGTTTACTTGTGGAGTGTGTTTACACATAGCATGAACGTTGCCGTGTTTACCTTGTGGAGTGTGTTTACACATAGCCTGAACGTTGCCGTGTTTACTTGTGGAGTGTGTTTACACATAGCATGAACGTTGCCGTGTTTACTTGTGGAGTGTGTTTACACATAGCATGAACGTTGCCGTGTTTACTTGTGGAGTGTGTTTTACACATAGCCTGAACGTTGCCGTGTTTACCTGTGGAGTGTGTTTTACACATAGCCTGAACGTTGCCGTGTTTTACTTGTGGAGTGTGTTTACACATAGCCTGAACGTTGCCGTGTTTATTTGTGGAGTGTGTTTACACATAGCCTGTACGTTCAGTGACTGTCAACATGGCCGCCAGGTGGCGTGGTGGCGTTGTTATCAGGACAGAAACACGTCCGGTTCATCTCGTTTGTCACGTGCAGGTCAGCACGCGGGACCCCACAGGGCGCGATCTGCCCACCACCTCCTGCGCTCATCAGTTATTCTACTGACCGCGTGTCACAGAAATTAGCATAATTATGCTAATCACGTTTTATTACTCTCACGCAGGGCGTGTCTTCATCCGGCGTCCTACTTTGCTAACCCTCCACCCCTACCCCCACCCCCAAACCCCACCCCCAAACCCCACCCTGTTTGTGTTTTGTGAATATCATTTTCTCTGTTTTAAATAGCTGTAGAACGAAACATCTCCCCTTCCGCCCCCCCCCCCCTCTCTCTCTCTCCCCTGCATGTGTGTGTGTGTGTGTGTGTGTGTGTTGTGTGTGTGTGTGTGTGTAATGTATGCGTCTTTGTGTGTGTGTGTGTGTATGTGTGTGTTATGTGTGTGTATGTATGTGTGTGTGTGTTTATCTCTGTGTGTGTATCTCTGTGCGTGTGTGTGTATTATTGTGTGACGTCATATATGTGTGATTGTGACCTTGCCCATGTGATTGTGACCTTGCCCACTATCTGTCACTGACAGATGAGAGAGCTGTCAACACCGTTACATAAGCCTGCATCCTAAACAATCCTAAAATGAAAGAGAGAGAAAATAACAAACCCCATACAATTTACATAAAATAAAACAAAAACAGTAAAAAAATAAGTTCACAACAAATAAGAATAGAATGACATAAATAATGTAATCTGAAATAAAAGCCATATATCAATGTTGTTTCCATACAGATAAAAACTTCTTCACTGAAATTTACTTTTCCATCTTCGCTCTGTTTTGGAAAGAAGCAACGTTTGACATTCCTAGTCCACAAGGCCTTTAACCCTTAGACTCCCGCACAATACTCACCAACTGCAAAAGAATTAACCCTTTGATTCCCCCACCCTATCCACCAGCGTGCAAAGCTCAATCCTTTGACTCCCTCACCCTATTCACTGGCTTCCTGCAGGAAGCTGGTGGATAGGATGAGGGAATCAAATAGGTATTTTTCGTTTTGCTAGCAAGGTTGGCAATGCAGGAAGCTGGTGGATAGGATGAGGAAATCAAATAGATAGGTATTTTTCGTTTTGTGTTCAGCTGTCTGGTCCACTTGATAGAGGTGACATGGCTGTGATATGTGTTCAGCTGTCTGGTCCACTTGATAAGGTGACATGGCTGTGAATGTGTTCAGCTGTCTGGTCCACTTGATAGAGGTGACATGGCTTGTATATGTGTTCAGCTGTCTGGTCCACTTGATAGAGGTGACATGGCTGTGATTGTGTTCACCTGTCTGGTCCACTTGATAGAGGTGACATGGCTGTATATGTGTTCAGCTGTCTGGTCCACTTGATAGAGGTGACATGGCTGTGAGTGTGTTCAGCTGTCTGGTCCACTTGATAGAGGTGACATGGCTGTAATGTGTGTTCAGCTGTCTGGTCCACTTGATAGAGGTGACATGGCTGTGATGTGTTCAGCTGTCTGGTCCTACTTGATAGAGGTGACATGGCTGTGATATGTGTTCAGCTGTCTGGTCTACTTGATAGAGGTGACATGGCTGTGAGTGTGTTCACTGTCTGGTCCACTTGATAGAGGTGACATGGCTGTAATGTGTGTTCAGCTGTCTGGTCCACTTGATAGAGGTGACATGGCTGTGATATGTGTTCACCTGTCAGTTCCAATTGATAGAGGTGACATGGCTGTGATATGTGTTCACCTGTCTGGTCCACTTGATAGAGGTGACATGGCTGTAATGTGTTCAGCTGTCTGGTCCACTTGATAGAGGTGACATGGCTGTAATTGTGTTCACCTGTCTGGTCCACTTGATAGAGGTGACATGGCTGTGATATGTGTTCACTGTCTGGTCCACTTGATAGAGGTGACATGGCTGTGATATGTGTTCACCTGTCTGGTCCACTTGATAGAGGTGACATGGCTGTAATGTGTGTTCAGCTGTCTGGTCCACTTGATAGAGGTGACATGGCTGTAATGTGTGTTCACTGTCTGGTCCACTTGATAGAGGTGACATGGCTGTGATATGTGTTCACTGTCTGGTCCACTTGATAGAGGTGACATGGCTGTGATATGTGTTCAGCTGTCTGGTCCACTTGATAGAGGTGACATGGCTGTGATATGTGTTCACCTGTCTGGTCCACTTGATAGAGGTGACATGGCTGTGATATGTGTTCAGCTGTCTGGTCCACTTGATAGAGGTGACATGGCTGTAATGTGTGTTCAGCTGTCTGGTCCACTTGATAGAGGTGACATGGCTGTGATATGTGTTCAGCTGTCTGGTCCACTTGATAGAGGTGACATGGCTGTGATATGTGTTCAGCTGTCTGGTCCACTTGATAGAGGTGACATGGCTGTGATATGTGTTCAGCTGTCTGGTCCACTTGATAGAGGTGACATGGCTGTGATATGTGTTCAGCTGTCTGGTCCACTTGATAGAGGTGACATGGCTGTGATATGTGTTCAGCTGTCTGGTCCACTTGATAGAGGTGACATGGCTGTGATATGTGTTCAGCTGTCTGGTCCACTTGATAGAGGTGCATGGCTGTAATATGTGTTCAGCTGTCTGGTCTACTTGATAGAGGTGACATGGCTGTAATATGTGTTCAGCTGTCTGGTCTACTTGATAGAGGTGACATGGCTGTAATGTGTTTACCTGTCTGGTCCTCTTGACCACAGGGGGCAGGTTGGTGATGGCGTCAATATGGACTTGCTATCAACAACAACAAAGAAGACATTACAATTTTGTTCCATTAACTCTGAGGTCGTAGGAGAATGAGGCAGTAAAGATATCAGTGGATTTTCTCAGGACGAGAATGACGAAAGTGGTAGTCATCTCTCACTGTCTGCTTTATCTTCCTCAGCCTAGCTTTTGTCTCCGTGTGAAGAAGATGATTTGGTTTGTTGGTTTGCTGATCCATTCACTGCACAGCTCCTATGCTATTGCCTGCTCACCGCTCGTTTCACCTCTCCAGCACACCAACAAACACACCAACACTTCAATGTGAAGAGTGGCAGAATGGTTCAGACGTTCGCCTGCCAATGACTAAAAGATGTTTTTATTATTTTCATGCCATAAAATATTCTTTTCTCCTTGTTCTGTGCAAGAAGACATTCTCATTGTTTGCATTCTGACAAGATAAAATTGTTGTCTAAGATCAAGAAGATATTGTCATTGTTTTGAATGAAGTAGAAGATATTGTCATTGTTTTAAATAAAGTAGAAGATTTTGTCATTGTTTTGAATCAAGAGGGAGATATTGTCATTGTTTTGAATGAAGTAGAAGATATTGTCATTGTTTTAAATCTGGAGGGAGATTTTGTCATTGTTTTGAATCAAGAGGGAGATATTGTCATTGTTTTAAATATGGAGGGAGATTTTGTCATTGATTTGAATCAAGAGGGAGATGTTGTCATTGTTTTGAATCTGGAGGGAGATTTTGTCATTGATTTGAATCAGGAGTGAGATATTGTCATTGTTTTGAATCAAGAGGGAGATATTGTCATTGTTTTAAATCTGGAGGGAGATTTTGTCATTGATTTGAATCAAGAGGGAGATGTTGTCATTGTTTTAAATAAAGTAGAAGATATTGTCATTTTTTAAATCAGGATGGAGATAATGTCATTGTTTTAAATCAGGAGGGAGATAATGTCATTGTTTTAAATCAGGAGGGAGATAATGTCATTGTTTTGAATCAAGAGGGAGATTTTGTTATTGTTTTAAATCAGGAGGGAGATATTGTCAATGTTTTGAATCAAGAGGGAGATATTGTTATTTTTTTGAATCAGGAGGGAGATATTGTTATTGTTTTGAATCAAGAGGGAGATATTGTTATTGTTTTGAATCAGGAGGGAGATATTGTTATTGTTTTGAATCAGGAGGGAGATATTGTTATTGTTTTGAATCAGGAGGGAGATATTTTTATTGTTTTAAATCAGGAGAAAGAAGTTGTCATTGATTTGAATCAAGAGGGAGATGTTGTCATTGTTTTAAATGAAGTAGAAGATATTGTCATTGTTCTAAATCAGGAGGGAGATAATGTCATTGTTTTAAATCAGGAGGGAGATAATGTCATTGTTTTCAATCAGGAGGGAGATATTGTTATTGTTTTGAATCAAGAGGGAGATAATGTCATTGTTTTGAATCAAGACGGAGATGTTGTCATTGTTTTGAATCAAGAGGGAGATTTTGTCATGGTTTTAAATCAGGAGGGAGATAATGTCATTGTTTTAAATCAAGAGGGAGATTTTGTCATTGTTTTAAATCAGGAGGGAGATATTGTCAATGTTTTGAATCAGGATGGAGATATTTTTATTGTTTTAAATCAAGAGGGATGTATTATCAGATATATTGTTTTGAATCAGGAGGGAGATATTGTTATTCTTTTGAATCAGGAGGGAGATATTGTTATGTTTTGAATCAGGAGGGAGATATTTTGTTTATTGTATTTTGAATCAGGAGGGAGATATTGTTATTGTTTTAAATCATGAGGGAGAAGTTGTCATTGTCTTAAATCAAGAGGGAGATATTGTTATTGTTTTAAATCAGGAGGGAGATAATGTCATTGTTTTGAATCAAGAGGGAGATATTGTCATTGTTTTGAATCAAGAGGGAGATATTGTCATTGTTTTGAATCAGGAGGGAGATATTGTCATTGCTTTGAAGCAAGAGGGAGATATTGTTATTGTTTTAAAGCAAGAGGGAGATATTGTCATTGTTTTGAATCAGCAGGGACATAATGTCATTGTTTTAAATCAGGATGGTGATATTGTCATTGTTTTGAATCAGGATGGAGATAATGTCATTGTTTTGAATCAGGAGGGAGATAATGTCATTGTTTTGAATCAGGAGGGAGATATTGTCATTGTTTTAAATGAAGAGGAGATATTGTCATTGTTTAAATGAAGTAGAAGATATTGCCATTGTTTTGAATCAGGATGGAGATATTGTTATTGTTTTAAATCAAGAGGGAGATATTGTCATTGTTTTAAATCAGGAGGGAGATATTGTCATTGTTTCAAATCAGGAGGGAGATATTGTCATTGTTTTAAATCAAGCAGAAAATATTGTCATTGTTTTAAATCAAGAAGACATATTGTCATTGTTTTAAATCAGGAGAGGGATATTGTCATTGTTTTAAATCAAGCAGAAAACATTGTCATTGTTTTAAATCAAGAAGACATATTGTCATTGTTTTAAATCAAGAAGATACTCTCATTGTTTCATATCAAGAAGGTATTGTCATTGTTTGAAACCAAGAAGAAGACGATAATGTCATTGTTTGAAATCAAGAAGATATTTCACTGTTTCAAAATCAAATTAGATATCGTCATTGTTCTGAACTTAAGAAAAAAATTGTTTTCCACACTTTGTGGCTCTTCCCAAACAAGACATTTTCTTGTTGTGAATGCAGAAGATATCATCACTGTTCATAAGTCAAGAAGATATTGTCATTGTTGTGCATCTAAGAAGAAGATATTTGTCTTTCAAACTTATAAAAAAAATATTTCAAATAAGTCATACAACCAATTGCAAACAACAACAAAAACGAAAACACACACAAAGAAAAAACAAAGAAAAAAAATAAATAAATAAAAGAAAACACCAAAGCAAAATTGTAATCACATTGTAGGAAAAACAAGTTTAACTGAAGAAGACATTGTACTTTATGACCCCAATAGTATATTGTCATTTTTTTAAATCAAGAAGACATTATGACCCCAAGAAGATTGTCATTTTTTATTGAATCAAGAAGACATTGTACTGTTATGACCCCAAGAAGATATTGTCATCTTTTAAATCAAGAAGACATTATGACCCCAAGAAGATATTGTCATTTTTTAAATCAAGAAGACATTATGACCCAAAGAAATATTGTCATTTTTTTAATCAAGAAGACATTATGACCCCAAGAAGACATTGTCATTTTTAAATCAAGAAGACATTGCACTCTTATGACTCCAAGAAGATATTGTAATGTTTTATTAAATCAAAAAGACATTGGATTGTTTCAATTTTAAGAAGACATTGCATTCTTTTGGTTCCAATAAGATATTGTCATTTTTTTAACCCAAGAAGACATTGTATTGTTTCAATTTTAAGAAGACATTGCACTCTTTTGGTTCCAATAAGATATTGTCATTTTTTTAACTCAAGAAGACATTGTATTGTTTTAATTCAAAGAAGACTTTATACTGTTTTGATTCCAAGAAGATTTTGTCATTTTATTAACTCGTAAGAAGAAAGTGGACTGTTATGATTCCAAGTAGATATTGTAATTGTTCTAAGTGGCAAAATCAGGACAATTTTACGCTGAAGATGTTTTTTCTTAAGTCTGTTTCTATCGGGTTTTTTTTTTTTTTATACAAATACTTTTTTTTTTTTAAATCCACCTGTTCTCTAGACCAGCCCCCAATTTATGTATTTAATGTCTGGTTTCGTTATTTGTCCTTTGCTGTCTTAAATTTACGCTTGACAAAGTCCAGTTGGCCGAAAATTTGCGCCTGTCTTGTCTAGTTATATCAAATACACGTTCTGGTTCTATTTTATGTGTGTTTTTCTGGGTCACGTTTTGTGGGGAAAGAGCATGTTGACGGGTGTAGAGTGATGTACATGTAGACATATGTTTCCTTAATCCTTTGCTCCACAACAGTCAGTGCCATGACAGACTTAACCAGCTACAAATTTATAATCCCACATTGCTCACCAATGACTGTGCTGCTCATACTGCCTGGAATGCTTCCTGGACTGATTTACTGGTAGCTAGCTTTGTCTCTGTCTCTGTGTGTGTCTGTGTGTATGTGTGTCTGTCTCTGTCTGTGTGTATGTGTGTCTGTCTCTGTCTGTGTGTGTGTCTGTCTTTGTCTGTGTGTAGTGTGTCTGTCTCTGTCTGTGCGTGTGTGTGTGTCTGTCTCTGTCTGTGTGTGTGTGTCTGTCTCTGTCTGTGTGTATTGTGTCTGTCTCTGTCTGTGTGTGTGTGTCTGTCTCTGTCTGTGGTATGTGTGTCTGTCTCTGTCTGTGTGTGTTGTGTGTCTGTCTCTGTCTCTGTGTGGTGTGTCTGTCTCTGTCTGTGTATATGTGTGTCTGTCTCTGTCTCTGTGTGTGTCTGTGTGTGTGTGTCTGTCTCTGCTCTGTGTGTGTCTGTGTGTGTGTGTATCTGTCTGTGTGTTGTGTCTTCTGTTCTGTCTGTATCTGTCTGTCTGTCTTTCTGTCTCTCTTTTTCTCTTCCTCTCTCTCTGTCTCTCTCTCCTTTTCTTTATGTCTATCTGTCTCTGCTTCTGCCTCTCTCTCTCTCTTTCTCTCTCCCCTCTCTCTGTCTGTCTTTCTGTCCGTCTCTCTCTCTCACTGTCTCTCTTTCTCTCTCTCCTCTGTCTCTCTGTCTCTGTCTCTGTCTGTCTGTCTGTATATATATCTCTCTCTTCTCTCTCTCTCTCTCTCCTCTCTCTCTTTTACTCCCCCTCTCTCTGTGTCACTGTTTCTGTATTTCTTTCTCTCTCCTTCTTTATATCTCTATCTTTCTCTCTGCCTCTCTCTCTCTCTCTGTCTCTCTGTCTCTGTCTGTCTGTCTGTCTCTCTCTCTCTCTCTCTCTCTATCTCTCTCTCAATGTCTCTGTGCCTTTGTCTGCCTCTGTGTCTCTATGTCTCTGTCTGTCTGTCTCTCTTTCTAAGTCTGTCTGTCTCTGTCTCTGTCTCTGTCTCGCTTCTTCTTCTTCTTCTTCTCCTTCCATAGATCATGCATACTTTGAGTAGTGGCAGGAGGTGTGAAGTGTTGGAGTGACGTACAGATTGGCCAGGGAGGAAGTGTTGTCTCCGTGCACTTCCCTCTCAGAGAATTATTGCAAATCGTGAACATGGGGGGATGCAAATCAAAACTGTTTGGGAACAGGAAAAAAAACAGAGAGAGAAAGAGAAAGCGAGAGAGAGAAAGAGAAAGAGAGAGAGAGGGAAAGAGAGACAGAGAGACAGAGAAAGAGAGAGAAAGGGAAAGAGAGACAGAGAGAGAGAGATAGACAGAAATAGACAGAGAGAAAAAGAGAAAGAGAGAAAGGCGTATAGAGAAAGAAACAGGGAGAGTAAACAATGAGTGAGAGAACGTCACACACAAAGACAAAGAAAGGCAGAGAGAGAGAGAGAAAGAAAGAGTGAGAGAGAGAGAGACAGATAGACAGACAGATACAGAAGAGACAGACAGACAGAGAGACAGAAGAGAGAGAGAGAGAGAGAGAGACAGACAGAGATATACAGAGAGAGAGATGCAGAAAGAGAAAGAGAGAGACAGTGAGAGAGAGAGAGGGAGAGAGATGGGGCAGGGGATATAAAATGAAATGAAACATTATTCCAAGAGCAGTTTAATGACTGATCTGACTGTAGGGCAGTAGAAAAGCGAATTAATTCATTGAGTCAGTTACACACCTCTTCTTCATTATTGTGAAACTAAAACATTCTCTCATTTTCTGGAAGTGTGTTCCAGGAAGTAGCTCTGAATGCACGAGGCTGCTTTTAAAAGAGGTCACCTCTTAGGATGAAGAATGTAACTGTGTGTCTGCTGAATTCCTTGTTAACAGCATGCTGAAAGCTGTATACTGAGATAAGTACTGATATCGCCATTTTTGTGAACAAAATGTTTTAATACAAATTTAATCACAAAATCATCTCTCTCAATTCAGTATGATTCACTGTGTGATGGCAAATAAGAAATCTAATGTTTAAAATATCCATTCACCAAATATCTAAAAATTCGGTGAAGATCTTGTTAACAAATCCTGCAAAGGAAAAAAAACACATTTTGGCCTTTCTGAAGGATAGAAGCTTGCCTTAAGTTTCTGCTGTTGTGTGTGAGGTTTATAGCAAAGTTGTTGGACATGTTGTCTGGAGCACGTCTGTTTACCAGTAGTTTTGTGCATCAATATTTCTATGTTAGACTGAAGTCTACGTTTCAATGGTAAGCTGTTTAAATTCAAAACAATTTCCCATTGTGATGTTCTGGGCTAAATAGAATCTTGTATCTTGTATCTAGTATTTTTAGCCAGGCAGGTTTGACCAGAGTCCATCACTCTACAGCGTGCTTTGTAACTGCTACGATCTTTCGGGAGGGACTGAGTGTAGGAAGTGACTGATACTGGCACAGAGTAGGCCTAATCGAATCTAGGTCAATCTGTAAGCCTGTTCTTCAATGTGTGCCTGTGGCTCACCACAGGATGGGTGAGGGTGGTGTGGAGAGGGGAAGGGGAAAGACAGATGCGCACTGTTAAATTAATTAGCTGGCAGGGCAGAACCAACAATTAGTGGCCAGCTAAGGTGGCTTGGATACGGGCGCCTTGGCGTGAGAGTGTGTGTGTGTGTGTGTGTGTTGTGTGCGTGTGTCTCTTCGATTCTGTGGATGACCGACGAATTTGTCTTTTATGATGTTGAATTTATGAAATTGTGCATCTGTCAGTGTGTATGTATCAGGAAATTGTGTCAGGAAAAGAATGTTGAAAAACGTAATTCATCAAGTGAATTGCTTTTATGCATAAAATCCTTCAGTAATAGTTTGTTCACACCCTTTATCGTGGACCGGAGATCTAACAAGGAAAATTAACCCTTTAACCTGGACTTTGACTTACCTCTCATTGTGTATCTTTCCATGGCAATGTTTTAGAACCTCACATAGGTCGACAAAAACGGACAGTAAAACCCATTCTCATCAGCATTACCAGCATGTTAGACTCAGACTTGCAAGGAATTTAGCAAGAACAAGAACAAGAACAAGAACAAGAACAAGAACAAGAACAAGAACAAGATTTTATTTTAGCCCAGTGCACAGACACAAGGAAAATGTTTTGGCTATGCATACAATCACACTCACGCCTCACAACAATTACAATATCATATGATGAATATTGATGGACAGCACAGTCACTTTACATGACTATCATATGATGACTATTGATGGACAGCACAGTCACTTTACATGACTATCATATGATGACTATTGATGGACAGTCATTTACATGACTATCATGTGATGACTATTGATTGACAGCACAGTCACTTTACATGAATATCATATGATGACTATTGATGGAACCACAGTCACTTTACATGACTATCATATGATGACTATTGATGGACAGTCACTTTACATGACTATCATATGATGACATTTATGACATCATTAATGTAAATGACTTGAGACACCACAGTCACTTTACATGACTATCATATGATGACTATTGATGGCACAGTCACTTTACATGACTATCATATGATGACTATTGATGGACACCACAGTCACTTTACATGACTATCATATGATGACTATTGATGGACAGTCACTTTACATGACTATCATATGATGACTATTTGATGACTGTCACTTTACATGACTATCATATGATGACTATTGATGGACAGTCACTTTACATGACTATCATATGATGACTATGATGGACACCACAGTCACTTTACATGACTATCATATGATGACTATTGATGGAACACGTCACTTTACATGACTATCATAGTGATGATCTATGATGGACACACAGTCACTTTACATGACTATACATATGATGACTATTGATGGATAGCACAGTCACTTTACATGACTATCATATGATGACTATGATGGACACCACAGTCCTTTACATGACTATCATATGATGATCTGATGGACACCACAGTCACTTTACATGACTATCATATGATGACTACTGATGGACAGTCACTTTACATGATATCTAATGACATTTGATGGACAGATCACTTTACATAACTATCATATGATGACTATGATGGACACCACAGTCACTTTACATGACTATCATATGATGACTACTGATGGTACAGTCACTTATTACTATGAGACTATCATATGACATATTGATGGACCAGTCACTATTACATGACTATCATATGATGACTACTTGATGGACACCCAGTCACTTTACATGAATAATCATATGATGACTATTGATGGACACCACAGTCACTTTACATTGACTCATCATTATGACTATTGATGGACACAGTCACTTTACATGACTATCATATGATGACTATTGATGGACACCACAGTCACTTTACATGACTACATATGATGACTATTGATGACACCACAGTACTTACAGACTATATATGATGATATGATGGACACAGTCATTACATGACTATAATGATGCTATTGATAGACGTCACTTTCATGTATCTATGTGACATTGAGGAAAAGTCACTTTAATGACTTCTTGATGATTGATGGAACAGTTTTACATGATAATAGATGACTATGATGGTAGTTTTAATGATATTGATGACTATGATGGACAGTCACTTTACATGACTATCATTGATGACTATTGATGGACACCCCAGTCACTTTACATGACTTCATATGATGACTATTGATGGCAGTCACTTTACATGATACATATGGACTATTGATGGACACAGTCACTTTACATGACTATCATTGATGACTATTGATGGACACCACACTTTACATGACTATCATATGATGACTATGATGGAACATCACTTTACATGACTATCATATGATGACATTGATGGAAAAAGTACTTTACATGACTATCATATGATGACTATTGATGGAACAGTCATTTACATGACTATCATATGATACTATTGATGGACACCACAGTCACTTTACATGACTATCATATGATGATATTGATGGACACGTCATTTACATGACTATCATATGATGACTATTGATGGACACCAGTCACTTTACATGACTATCATATGATGACTTTGATGGAATCACTTTACATGACTATCAATGATGACTATGATGGACACCACAGTCACTTTACATGACTATCATATGAGACTATTGATGGACACACTCCTTTACATGACTATCATATGAGACTATTGATGGACCCACAGTCACTTTACATGATATCATATGATGACTATGATGGAACACAGTCACTTTACATGATATCATATGATGACTATTGATGGACACCACAGTCACTTTACATACTATCATATGATGACTATGATGGCACAGTCACTTTACATGACTATATATGATGACTATTGATGGAACAGTCACTTTACATGACTATCATATGATGACATTGATGGACAGTCACTTTACATAACTATCATATGATGACTATTGATGGACCCGTCACTTACATGACTATCATATGATGACTATTGATGGAAAAGTCACTTTACATGATATCATATGATGACTATTGATGGAACAGTCACTTTACATGACATCATATATGAC
>JAPXFY010000034.1:39929405-39954405 GCA_030674185.1 Monoplex corrugatus
AGTTTCACAATATACTGGAGCATTATATTCAGATTGTTGACCTGTACAGCTTTTAGTTTCACAATATACTGGAGCATTATATTCAGATTGTTGACCTGTACAGCTTTTAGTTTCACAATATACTGGAGTATTATATTCAGATTGTTGATCTGTACAGCTTTTAGTTTCACAATATACTGGAGTATTATATTCAGATTGTTGACCTGTACAGCTTTTAGTTTCACAATATACTGGAGTATTATATTCAGATTGCTGACCTGTACAGCTTTTAGTTTCACAATATACTGGAGTATTATATTCAGATTGTTGACCTGTACAGCTTTTAGTTTCACAATATACTGGAGTATTATATTCAGATTGTTGACCTGTACAGCTTTTAGTTTCACAATATACTGATTGTTGATCTGTACAGCTTTTAGTTTCACAATATACTGGAGTATTATATTCAGATTGTTGACCTGTATAGCTTTTAGTTTCACAATATACTGGAGTATTATATTCAGATTGTTGACCAGTACAGCTTTTAGTTTCACAATATACTGGAGTTTTATATTCAGATTGCTGACCTGTACAGCTTTTAGTTTCACAATATACTGATTGTTGATCTGTATAGCTTTTAGTTTCACAATATACTGGAGTATTATATTCAGATTGTTGACCTGTACAGCTTTTAGTTTCACAATATACTGGAGTATTATATTCAGATTGTTGACCTGTACAGCTTTTAGTTTCACAATATACTGGAGTATTATATTCAGATTGTTGACCTGTACAGCTTTTAGTTTCACAATATACTGGAGCATTATATTCAGATTGTTGACCTGTACAGCTTTTAGTTTCACAATATACTGGAGTATTATATTCAGATTGTTGACCTGTACAGCTTTTAGTTTCACAATATACTGGAGTATTATATTCAGATTGTTGATCTGTACAGCTTTTAGTTTCACAATATACTGTACAGCTTTTAGTTTCACAATATACTGTACAGCTTTTAGTTTCACAATATACTGAACAGCTTTTAGTTTCACAATATACTGTACAGCTTTTAGTTTCACAATATACTGTACAGCTTTTAGTTTCACAAAATACTGAACAGCAATTCATCGTGTTGGGGCAGTTCCATGCACGCTAAACCAGTACTTCCATCTAGATGTGTAAGACATATAATTAAACACATCAGATCTGTGGGTGCCAGGGACCCGGCCAGTCATCAAACTGTTGCCCATACGTTCTTTGAACCGGACAGTTTGACAGTTTGTTCAGGAGGGGTTCATCGTGCTCGGGCAATCCCATATGCGCCAGACCCAGTCTTCTATCTAGATGTGTAACACGTGTCATTTACATGTAACCAAAATTGTTCCAATGATAGGCTGATTCAACAACAGCGTAAAAAATATAGACTAGGTAAAACATAGTCTAGGTAGGGCCTATGTTGAGAGTTCCATGGACAGCAAAGAAAACAAGCGAGACAGTCTTGATGGAGGCAGACACAAGTAGATCACTCATAAGGAAGATTAGGAAAAGACAGGCAACATTTATAGGCCATTTTATGAGGAAGGGCGAGTTGGAGCACCTGGTCACAACGGGAAAGCTGGAGGGAAAGAGAGCACCGGGTAGACCCAGGGAGAAAATGCTGGACGGACTTGCAGAGTGGCTGGGGACGAGGAGGGTGGGGGAGATGCTAGGGGCAACGAGAGATAGAGACAGATGGAAGTCCATGATCGCCAACGCCATGCGGCAGGGGCACCTGATGATGATGATGAGGTAGGGCCTCAGGCCCTGGCCAGCTCATGGGTTTATGTGCAGGCTTAAGGCTTGTGCCATGGTCACCATACACATGGCACCTGTGACGTTAGTGCACATGGAATTCATTCTGAGCGCGGTGACGTCATCTTGAGAAACCGAAACTGTAAGACCGATATAATTAAACAGCTGAGATCTGGGACATCAGGACCTGGCTGATCATCAGACTGATGTCCATACGTTCCTCAATCTGTACATTTTGGCAATTTATTATACAGGGATCATCGTGCTTGGGCAACCCCATACGTGCTATCAGTCTCCCATCTAGATGTGAAAGACAGATAAATAGACTGGATCAGGGGCAGCAGAATTCTGACTGCTGTCCTAACATGTCTTGACCTGTACAGTTTCAAGTGTTATCCAAATATTCCAGATGGATTCGTCGTGTTCGGACAATTGCATACACGCTCCACCCAGTCTGTCATTTAGATCTGTAGAGCACCATACGTCATTTAGATCTGTAGAGCACCATACGTCATTTAGATATGTAGAGCATACATATGTCATTTAGATGTGTAGAGCGTACATACTTCATTTAGATATGTAGAGCACCATACGTCATTTAGATATGTAGAGCACCATACGTCATTTATATATGTAGAGCATACATACGTCATTTAGATATGTAGAGCATACATACGTCATTTAGATATGTAGAGCGTACATACGTCATTTAGATGTGTAGAACATACATACGTCATTTAGATATGTAGAGCACCATACGTCATTTAGATATGTAGAGCGCCATACGTCATTTAGATATGTAGAGCATACATACGTCATTTAGATATGTAGAGCACCATACGTCATTTAGATGTGTAGAGTGTAAATACGTCATTTAGATATATAGAGCACCATACGTCATTTAGATGTGTAGAGCGTACATATGTCATTTAGATATATAGAGCACCATACGTCATTTAGATATGTAGAGCACCATACTCATTTAGATATGTAGAGCAACATACGTCATTTAGATATGTAGAGCACCATACGTCTTTAGATATGTAGAGCACCATACGTCATTTAGATATGTAGAGCACCATACATTTAGATTGTAAGCATATAGCATTTAATGTAGAGCATGTCATTTAAATTAGACCCATACGTCATTTAGATATGTAGACATCATACGTATTTAGATATGTTAGAGCACCATACGTCATTTAGATATGTAGAGCACATACGTCATTTAGATATGTAGAGCACATACGTCATTTAGATATGTAGAGCACATACGTCATTTAGATATGTAGAGCTACATACGTCATTTAGATATGTAGAGCTACATACTCATTTAGATAGTAGAGCACCATACGTCATTTAGATATGTAGAGCACCATCGTCATTTAGATATGTAGAGCACCATACGTCATTAGATATGTAGAGCATACATACGCATTTAGATATGTAGAGCACATACGTCATTTAGATATGTAGAGCGTACATACGTCATTTAGATTGTAGAGCACCATATCATTTAGATTGTAGAGCACATACGTCATTTAGATATGTAGCACCACGTCATTAGAAGTAGAGCACATAAAGTCATTTAGATTGTAAGAGCGTATTACGTATTTAAAACTAAGCATACATAGTCATTAATTATAGATATGTACACATGAGTATAGCTAAGTCATTTAGTATTAGAGCACATACGTCATTTAATATGTAGAGCATACATACGTCATTTAGATATGTAGAGCACCATACGTCATTTAATATGTTAGGCCATACGTATTTAGATATGTAGAGCTACATATTATTTAGATATTAATCACATCTCATTAAGATATTAGTAGATATGTAGAGACATATACGTCATTTAGATATGTAGAGCACCATACGTCATTTAGATATGTAGAGCATACATACTCATTTAGATATATAGCTACTATAGTATTTAGATATTAGAGCACATAGTATTAGAGTAGAGTACTAGTATTTAGATATCGTGCATCATCGTCATTTAGATTGTAGAGACGTCATAGCATTTAGTATTAGAGCACATAGTCATTTAGATATGTAGAGCTTACATTAGCATTTAGATATGTAGAGCATTTACAATACGTCATTTAGATATGTAGAGCATACATACGTCATTTAGAATTTAGACATTACTCATTTAGATATAGAGCCATACGTCATTTAGATATGTAGAGCACATACGTCATTTAGATTTGAGAGACATACGCATTTAGATAGTAGAGCACATACGTCATTTAGATATGTAGAGCACATACGTCATTTAGATATGTAGAGCCCATACGTCATTTAGATGTAGAGCTACATACGTCATTTAGATATGTAGATACATACATTTACGTACATTTAGATTTAGATGTAGCATACGCATTAGAATGAGGCCATAGTATTTAGATAATAGCATTAATCATTTAGAATGTCTAAGCATATAGCTACATTAGCATTTGAATGAGCATACTAGCATTTAGATATGTAGAGCACATAGTATTATGTAACAGTATTGATTGTAAGCACATAGTCATTTAATGTAGCACATATCATTTAGAATAACTACGTCATTTAAATGTGCACCATACGTCATTTAGATATGTAGAGCATCATACGTCATTTAGATTGTAGAGCACCATACGTCATTTAGATATGTAGAGCATACATACGTCATTTAGATATGTAGAGCATCATACGTCATTTAATATGTAGACATACATACGTCATTTAGATATGTAGAGCACATACGTCATTTAGATATGTAGAGCACCATACGTCATTTAGATATGTAGAGCACCATACGTCATTTAGATATGTAGAGCAACATACGTCATTTAGATATGTAGAGCTACATACGTCATTTAGATATGTAGAGCTACATACGTCATTTAGATATGTAGAGCTAATACGTCATTTAGATATGTAGAGCTACATACGTCATTTAGATATGTAGAGCACCATGACGTCATTTAGATATGTAGAGCATATACGTCATTTAGATATGTAGAGCATACATACGTCATTTAGATATGTAGAGCTACATACGTCATTTAGATATGTAGAGCTACATACGTCATTTAGATTGTAGAGACACATACGTCATTTAGATATGTAGAGCAACATACGTCATTTAGATATGTAGAGCACCATACGTCATTTAGATATGTAGAGCACCATACGTCATTTAGATATGTAGAGCATACATACGTCATTTAGAATGTAGAGCATACATACGTCATTTAGATATGTAGAGCTATACATACGTCATTTAGATATGTGTAGCAGCACCATACGTCATTTAGATTGTAGAGCACATACGTCATTTAGATATGTAGAGCCCTAGCATTTGATATGAACGATACATCATTTAGATATGTAGAGCAACATACGTCATTTAGATATGTAGAGCACCATACGTCATTTAGATATGTAGAGCAACATACGTCATTTAGATATGTAGAGCCCATACGTCATTTAGATATGTAGAGCATACATACGTCATTTTGTAGATATACGTTAAATGTAGCATACATACGTCATTTAGATATGTAGAGCACATACGTCATTTAGATATGTAGAGCACCATACGTCATTTAGATATGTAGAGCACATACGTCATTTAGATTTAGAGCACCATACGTCATTTAGAATGTAGAGCATACATACGTCATTTAGATATGTAGAGCACATACGTCATTTAGATATGTAGAGCGTACATACGTCATTTAGATATGTAGAGCACCATATACGTCATTTAGATATGTAGAGCATACATACGTCATTTAGATATGTAGAGCATCCATACGTCATTTAGATATGTAGAGCATACATACGTCATTTAGATATGTAGAGCATACATACGTCATTTAGATATGTAGAGCACATACGTCATTTAGATGTGTAGAGCACCATACGTCATTTAGATTGTAGAGCTACATACGTCATTTAGATATTTAGAGCACACATACGTCATTTAGATATGTAGAGCTCATACGTCATTTAGATATGTAGAGCACCCTACGTCATTTAGATATGTAGAGCACCATACGTCATTTAGATATGTAGAGCATACATACGTCATTTAGATATGTAGAGCTACATACGTCATTTAGATATGTAGAGCACCATACGTCATTTAGATATGTAGAGCATACATACGTCATTTAGATATGTAGAGCACCATACGTCATTTAGATATGTAGAGCACCATACGTCATTTAGATATGTAGAGCATACATACGTCATTTAGATTGTAGAGCACATACGTCATTAGATATGTAGAGCTACATACGTCATTTAGATATGTAGAGCACCATACGTCATTTAGATATGTAGAGCATACATACGTCATTTAGATATGTAGAGCATCATACGTTATTTAACTGAGTCTATCATTTAGATATGTAGAGCTTACATACGTATTTAGATATGTAGAGCACCATAACTCATTTAGATGTGTAGAGCCGTCCATACGTCATTGATATGTAGAGCACCATACGTCATTTAGAATGTAGAGCCGTTACATACTGTCATTTAGATATGATAGAGCACCATACGTCCTTTAGATATGTAGAGCGTACATACGTCATTTAAATATGTAGGCACCTACGTCATTTAGATATGCTAGAGCACCATCGTCATTTAGATATGTAGAGCACCAATACGTCATTTAGATATGTAGAGCAACATACGCCATTTAGATATGTAGAGCACTAATACGTCATTTAGATATGTAGACGTACATACGCATTTGATGTGTAGACATAAACTCATTTAGTATGAGACAACATACGTCATTTAGATATTAGAGCACCATACGTCATTTAGATATGTAGAGCTACATACGTCATTTAGATATGTAGAGCAACATACGTCATTTAGATATGTAGAGCATACATACGTCATTTAGATATGTAGAGCATCCATAAAGTCATTTAGATGATGTAGAGCATACATACGTCATTTAGATATGTAGAGCACCATACGTCATTTAGATATGTAGAGCATACATATGTCATTTAGATATGTAGAGCACATACGTCATTTAGATATGTAGAGCACCATACGTCATTTAATATGTAGAGCACACATACGTCATTTAGATATGTAGAGCATCATACGTCATTTAGATATGTAGAGCTCATACGTCATTTAGATATGTAGAGCACATACGTCATTTAGATGTGTAGAGCACATACGTCATTTAGATATGTAGAGCATACATACGTCATTTAGAATGTGTAGAGCAGTACATACGTCATTTAGATATGTAGAGCAACCATACGTCATTTAGATGTGTAGAGCATACATACGTCATTTAGATATGTAGAGCACCATACGTCATTTAGATTGTAGAGCGTACATATGTCATTAGATTATAGGCATAATACGTCATTTAGATATGTAGAGCATACATACGTCATTTAGATATGTAGAGCATCCATACGTCATTTAGATATGTAGAGCATATATACGTCATTTAGATATATAGAGCATACATGCGTCATTTAGATATGTAGAGCATACATACGTCATTTAGAGGTGTATCCCTTTTAGAATCAGCAGCGGAGTGAAACAGGGATGTGTTTTTGGCCCCAACTCTGTTCAGGACCTTCTTCTCGATGTTGCTGACCTGTGCCTTCTGCAGATCTGAAGAAGGGCTATATCTTCATGCAAGGACCGATGGAAAGCTCTTCAACATTGCCAGGCTTCGTTCCAAAACTAAGGTGGAAAAGAAGACCATCAGAGAAGCTCTCTTTGCAGATGCTGCTGCGCTGGCTTCTCACAGTGAACAAGATCTCCAGAGGCTCGTTGATCGCTTCGCCCACGCTTGCAGAGAGTTTGGTCTCACAATCAGCTTGAAGAAAACTGAGATCTTAGGCCAAGGCTGTGAAGAACCACCATCTCTACACATTGGAGACTACGACCTCAATACTGTCCACAAATTTCAGTACTTGGGGTCCACCATAAGTGACAACCTCTCTCTGGACGCTGAAATCAGCACCAGAATTGCAAAGGCCTCATCTGTCATGGCAAAACTGAACAAGCGGTTCTTGTCCAAGAGCAGTCTCACTGCGAACACCAAAATGCAGGTGTACAGAGCATGTGTGTTGAGCACACTTCTCTACTCAAGTGAAGCCTGGACCACATACGCCAGCCAAGAAAAGAGGCTCAACATGTTCCATCTCCGCTGCTTGCGACGCAACCTCGGCATCCAATGGCAAGACAAGGTGACCAACACAGAGGTCCTCCGTCGTGCAGGCCTACAGACCATCTTTGCCCTTCTAAGCCAACGACGACTACGCTGGCTTGGCCATGTGCGTCGAATGAAGGATGCACGCATACCAAAAGACGTTCTCTACGGCGAAGTGGCAAACCGGAAGCGAACTCCAGGACGCCCACAGCTACGCTTTGTAGACGCATGCAAAAGGGACCTTAGAAGCTCAGGGATTGACCCAGGCTCTTGGGAGACTCTGGCGGAAGACAGGACAGCGTTCAGCAAGGCGTTGTGAATGCGGAGAGGAGGAGAGCAGAAAGCGCAGATGAGAAAAGGGCTCTTCGCAAACAACGTTCCAGAAACCAGACAACAGCGACTCATTATCATCATCATCATCGTCATCATCATCTTCATCATCATCATCGTCGTTGTGTCGTCATCATCACGTGCCTTCCGCATGGAGTTGACGATCATAGCCCTCCATACTAATATGTCTTTTGTCGCTGCAAGTGTATCCCCCACGATTTCTATCTTCACCCATTGACACACACATCAGCTCACCTGTGTCATCTGGCAAACTTGACAACTCACCTGTGCCATTTGTCAGCTCACCTGTGTCATTTGACAGCTCACCTGTGCCATTTGTCAGCTCACCTGTGTCATTTGTCAGCTCACCTGTGTTATTTGTCGGCTCACCTGTGTCATTTGTCAGCTCACCTGTGCCATTTGTCAGCTCACCTGTATCATTTGTCAGCTCACCTGTGTTATTTGTCAGCTCACCTGTGCCACTTGTCAGCAAATCTGTGTCATTTATCAACTCACCTGTGTCAGTTGTCAGGTCACCCATGTCATTTGTCAGCTCACCTGTGTCATTTGACAGCTCACCTGTGTCATTTGTCAGCTTACCTGTGCCATTTGTCAGCTCACCTGTGTCATTTGTCAGCTCACCCATGTCATTGGTCAGCTAACCTTTGTCATTTGTCAACTCACCTGTGTCATTTGTCAGCTCACCCATGTCATTTGTCAGCTCACCTGTGTCATTTGTCAACTCACCTGTGTTATTTGTCAGCTCACCTGTGTCATTTGTCACCTCACCTGTGTCATTTATCAACTCACCTGTGTCATTTGTCAGCTCACCCATGTCATTTGTCAGCTCACCTGTGTCATTTGTCAACTCACCTGTGTTATTTGTCAGCTCACCTGTGTCATTTGTCACCTCACCTGTGTCATTTGTCAAATCATCTGTGCCATTTGTCAGCTCACCTGTGTCATTTGTCAGCTCACCTGTGCCATTTGTCAGCTCAGCTGTGCCGTTTGTCAGCTCACCTGTGCCATTTGTCAGCTCACCTGTGCCATTTGTCAGCTCACCTGTGTCAGTTGGCTCACCTGTGCCTTTTGTCAACTCATCTGTGTCACTTGTCAGCTCGCCTGTGTCAGTTGCCAGCTGACCTATGTCATTTAACAGTTCACCTGCGTCATTTGTCAGCACACCTGTGTCATTTGTCAGCTCATCTGTGTCATTTGTCAACTCACCTGTGTTATTTGACAGTTCAACTGTGTCATTTGTCAGCTCACCTGTGCCATTTGTCAGCTCACCTATGTCATTTGTCAGCTCACCTGTCACTTGCCAACTCACCTGTGTCATTTGACAGATCCTGTGCCATTTGTCAGCTCATCCATGTCATTTGTCAGTTCACCTGTGCCATTTGTCAACTCACCTGTGTCATTTGAAAATTCACCTGTGCCATTTGTCAGCTCACCTGTCACTTGTCAACTCACCTGTGTCATTTGACAGCTCACCTGTGTCATTTGTCAGCTTACCTGTGCCATTTGTCAGCTCACCTGTGCCATTTGTCAGCTCACCTGTGCCATTCACCTGTGTCATTTGTCAGCTTACCTGTGCCATTTGTCAGCTCACCTGTGCCATTTGACAGCTCACCTGTGCCATTTGTCAGCTCACCTGTGCCATTCACCTGTGTCATTTGTCAGCTTACCAGTGCCATTTGTCAGCTCACCTGTGCCATTTGTCAGCTCACCTGTGCCATTTGTCAGCTCACCTGTGCCATTTGTCAGCTCACCTGTGCCATTTGACAGACGTGCTTCGCCTGAATTGAGTGACAGCCTTGGGCCATGGCCAGAGTGGCCATTATTTTCTGCTGACCGGCAAAGAGCTGGGTGGGGTCAGCACAGCCATGGATCTCATAGTACTGATTGAGTCCAGCTTCTGACCCAGTTTCCTGCCCACGGTCAGCATTGCTCGGGACCTGAGGGGAGTCATTAGGCCACTGCACACACAAAGATTCCTTAGATCATGATATGTCATTTGTGTGGCATAAATAGTTGACATCAAACAATACTTACTGCATTTATGTCATTTTTGTGGCGTAAATAGTTGACATCAAACAATACTTACTGCATTTATGTCATTTTTGTGGCGTAAATAGTTGACATCAAACAATACTTACTGCATTTATGTCATTTTTGTGGCGTAAATAGTTGACATCAAACAATACTTACTGCATTTATGTCATTTTTGTGGCGTAAATAGTTGACATCAAACAATACTTACTGCATTTATGTCATTTTTGTGGCGTAAATAGTTGACATCAAAACAATACTTACTGCATTTATGTCATTTTTGTGGCGTAAATAGTTGACATCAAACAATACTTACTGCATTTATGTCATTTGTGTGGCGTAAATAGTTGACATCAAAGAACACTTACTGCATTTTTACCACAAAAAAGTCTGTCTGTCTGTCTGTCTGTCTGTCTGTCTGTCTGTATCTATCTATCTATCTATCTATAGATCTATCTATCTATCTATCTATAGATCTATCTATCTTCTATCTATCTATATATATACATGCATTTATAGAGAGAGATATATATATATACATATATGTATCTGTCTGTCTGTCTGTCTGCCTGCCTGTCTGCCTGTCTATCTATCTCTCCATTATTGTCAATATACATCCCAATCTATGTAATAAAAGAAAATAATGAAATAAGAAAAGAATATTCACGCCAATAATTCAATGCATCTTAAATATAATTCTTTAAATGTAACATATTTCCCCTTTTTGGCGTAAGGTTTATATCATGTAAGCACACACTTACATGTATACTCACCCACAGACACACACACACGCCTTTTTGCCCGCTGCATCTTGCCTGTATAGAATTCTTTTTATGCCGGTAATAGTGTCTATTAACAGCGCAGTATCATCAGTATAGTGCAGGTTTGTCAGATTTTTTTTCCTCCCATCTTTATGCCCAGGCCTTCTATATCAGCATATCTCATGACTTGTTCCGTGTATATGTTAAAGAGATGTGGTGAGGGGATACAACCTGTCAAACGCCCCTGTGGATGTTGAAGAACTCAAATTTCTGGCTGTTCCATCTAACTGTAGCCTTTTTGGTCTTTATATAATGAGGCAGTTAATGCAGTGATGTGTTTGGGAAAGCCCATTTTGACCATTGTGTTGAACAGGTGGAGATGAATGGCGCTGTCAAATGCTTTGCTATAGTCTATAAAGGTGACAAAAACTTCTTTTTCAGTGCTTTTTATTTTCTATATGAGTGTTTGTAGCACAAATAGAATATCATTTGTGTTTTCATTGGATTTGTCACCATCACTACCAATATCACAACAATCACTATCACAGCAACCAACAGCAGCACCATCATCATCACCAACAATAACAGCAATACCATCACTATCATCATCACCACCAATAACAGCAATACCACCACTACCATCATCACCACCAATAACAGCAATACCACCACTATCATCATCATCACCATCAATAAAAGCAATACCATCACTACCATCATCACCAATAACAGCAATACCACCACTATCATCATCATCACCATCAATAACAGCAATACCATCACTATCATCATCATCACCATCAATAACAGCAATACCATCACTATCATCATCACCACTAATAACAGCAATACCACCACTACCATCATCATCACCACCAATAACAGCAATACCATCACTATCATCATCACCAATAACAGCAATACCACCACTATCATCATCATCACCACAAATAACAGCAATACCATCACTATCATCATCATCACCATCAATAACAGCAATACCATCACTATCATCATCACCACCAATAACAGCAATACCACCACTATCATCATCATCACCATCAATAACAGCAATACCATCACTACCATCATCACCACCAATAACAGCAATACCATCACTACAATCACCACCACCAATAACAGCAATACCATCACTACCATCATCATCACCAATAACAGCAATACCATCACTATCATCATCATCACCAATAACAGCAATACCACCACTATCATCATCATCACCATCAATAACAGCAATACCATCACTACCATCATCACCACCAATAACAGCAATACCATCACTACCATCACCACCACCAATAACAGCAATACCATCACTACCATCATCACCACCAATAACAGCAATACCATCACTACCATCACCACCACCAATAACAGCAATACCATCACTACCATCACCACCACCAATAACAGCAATACCATCACTACCATCATCACCACCACCAATAACAGCAATTCCACCACTTCATCATCATCATCACCAATAACAGCAAAACCATCACTACCATCATCACCACCAATAACAGCAATACCACAACTACCATCATCACCACAAATAACAGCAATACCACCACTACCATCATCACCACCAATAACAGCAATACCACAACTACCATCATCACCACCAATAACAGCAATACCATCACTACCATCATCATCACCAATAACAGCAATACCACAACTACCATCATCATCACCAATAACAGCAAAACCATCACTACCATCATCACAATCAATAACAGCAATACCACAACTACCATCATCACCTCTAATAACAGCAATACCACCACTACCATCATCACCACCAATAACAGCAATACCACAATTACCATCATCACCACCAATAACAGCAATACCATCACTACCATCATCATCACCAATAACAGCAATACCACAACTACCATCATCATCACCAATAACAGCAATACCATCACTACCATCATCACCACCACCAATAACAGCAATACCATCACTACCATCATCATCACCAATAACAGCAATACCATCACTACCATCATCACCACCAATAACAACAATACCATCACTACCATTATCACCACCAATAACAGCAATACCATCACTACCATCATCACCACCACCAATAACAGCAATACCACCACTACCATCATCACCACCATATACAGCAATACCACAACTACCATTATCACCCAATAACAGCAATACCACAACTACCATCATCACCACCACCAATAACAGCAATACCATCACTATCATCATCACCAATAACAGCAATACCACCACTATCATCATCATCACCACAAATAACAGCAATACCATCACTATCATCATCATCACCATCAATAACAGCAATACCATCACTATCATCATCACCACCAATAACAGCAATACCACCACTATCATCATCATCACCATCAATAACAGCAATACCATCACTACCATCATCACCACCAATAACAGCAATACCACAACTACCATCATCATCACAATAACAGCAATACCATCACTACCATCATCACCACCACCAATAACAGCAATACCATCATACCATCATCATCACCAATAACAGCAATACCACACTACATCATCACCACCAATACACAATACCATCATACCATACACCACCAATAACAGCAATACCATCACTACCATCATCCACCACCAATAACAGCAATACCACCACTACCATCATCACCACCAATAACAGCAATACCACACTACCATTATCACCACATAACAGCAATACCACACTACCATCATCACACCACCAATAACAGCATACCATCATACATCATCACCACCAATAACAGCAATCCATCACTACCATATCACCACAATAACAGCAATACATCACTACCATCATCACCACCAATAAAGCAATACCACCACTATCATCATCACCACAATAACAGCAATACCACACTACCATCATCACCACAATAACAGCAATACCACCACTATCATCATCACCACCAATAACAGCAATACCACCACTATCATCATCATCACCAACAATAACAGCAATACCACCACCACCCATCATCATCACCACCAATAACAGCAATACCACCACCACCTCATCATCACCACCAATAACAGCAATACCACCACCACCATCATCATCACCACCAATAACAGCAATACCACCACCACTACCATCATCACCACCAATAACAGCAATACCACCACCACCATCATCATCACCACCAATAACAGCAATACCACCACTACCATCATCATCACCACCAATAACAGCAATACCATCACTACCATCATCATCACCACCAATAACAGCAATACCACAACTACCATCATCACCACCAATAACAGCAATACCATCACTATCATCATCACCACCAATAACAGCAATACCATCACTACCATCATCACCACCAATAACAGCAATACCATCACTACCATCATCATCACCAATAACAGCAATACCATCACTACCATCATCACCACCACCAATAACAGCAATACCATCACTACCATCATCATCACCACCAATAACAGCAATACCATCACTATCATCATCACCCCAATAACAGCAATACCATCACTATCATCATCATCACCAATAACAGCAATACCACCACTACCATCATCACCACCACCAATAACAGCAATACCATCACTACCATCATCATCACCAATAACAGCAATACCATCACTATCATCATCACCACCAATAACAGCAATACCATCACTATCATCATCATCACCAATAACAGCAATACCACCACTACCATCATCACCACCACCAATAACAGCAATACCATCACTACCATTATCACCACCAATAACAGCAATACCATCACTACCATCATCACCACCACCAATAACAGCAATACCACCACTACCATCATCACCACCAATAACAGCAATACCACAACTACCATTATCACCACAAATAATAATAATAATAATAGTGAACATTTATGGCGCTTAATCTAAAAAAGCCCTAAGCGCTTACAGTAAACAACACACACACACGCACACACAACACACGCACACGCACACACACACACACACACACACACACACACACACACACTCACCCCGCACACACACACACACACACACACACACACCCGCACACACACACACACACACACACACACACACACACACACACACACAACACACACCCGCACACACACACACACGCGCGGGGGCACCGATTTCAAGGTGGCAGCTGAAGTAAGAGTACAGAACTACAGGCTAGGATTTAAAAAGAGTGGTTTTTAGACTGGACTTAAACGAAGAAAGGGTACAGGTAGAGCGGAGAGGAAAGGGAAGTTTGTTCCAAATAGAGGGGCCTGATAAGAAAAAGCACGTTCACCAAGAGTTTTGTTGCGGAAGCGTGGGATTCTAAGTAGGTGGGCATCAGTAGAAGAGCGTAGCTCTCTGGAGGGAATGTAAACAGTCAGGAGATCAGAAAGATAGGGGGGAGCTAGACCAGCCAGAGACTTATGGCATAGGAGGGAAAGTTTATAGTCAATACGCTTTCGAACAGGAAGCCAGTGTAGAGTTCGAAGCAGAGGGGAAACATGAGTTGACCTTGGGCATTTCCGTACAAGGCGAGCAGCGTTATTTTGAACTTTTTGCAATTTGAATAAGAGTGTTTGGGGGCAGCCAGCAAGAAGCGAGTTACAGTAGTCGAGTCTGGAAAGAATGAGTGCAGAAATGAGAGTTATAGTGCTTTCTTCAGATAGAAGATGACGCACAGAACTGATCCGTCGAAGTTCTAAGTAACAAGCACGACAGACAGAGGATACCTGGCTGTGGAAGGAAAGAGTTTGGTCCAGTACAACTCCAAGATTACGCAGGATGTGGAAGTGTGGATTACCGAGTCTTCAAGCTGGATAGAAACAGGGATAGGCACAGTAGACAGAAGTCGCTTTGATGCAATAAATATAAATTCTGTTTTGTCATTATTCAGCTGGAGTTTGTTGCATGTCATCCAAGACTTTATGTCAGAAATGCAGAGCTGTGTGCGTTGAATTATAGAAGGGATAGTGGAGGGATGGCAGGACATGTAGATTTGGTTGTCATCAGAAAAACAGTGATGGGATATGTGATGATGGGCTACAATGTCAGAGATGGGCTGAGTGTACAAAATAAAGAGAATAGGGCCTAAGACAGAGCCCTGTTAACAGCAATACCACAACTACCATCATCACCACCACCAATAACAGCAATACCATCACTATCTCATCACCCACCAATAACAGCAATTCCTTCACTACCATTATCACCACCAATAACAGCAATACAATCACTACCATTATCACCACCAATAACAGCAATACCATCACTATCATTATCACCACCAATAACAGCAATACCACCACTACCATCATCACCATCAATAACAGCAATACCATCACTATCATCATCACCACAACCAATAACAGCAATACCATCACTACCATCATCACCACCAATAACAGCAATACCATCACTACCATCATCACCACCAATAGCAGCAATACCATCACTACCATCATCACCACCAATAACAGCAATACCACCACTATCATCATCACCATCAATAACAGCAATACCACCACTACCATCATCACCATCAATAACAGCAATACCACCACTATCATCATCACCACCAATAAGAGCAATACCACCACTATCATCATCATCACCATCAATAACAGCAATACCACCACTACCATCATCACCACCAATAAGAGCAATACCACCACTATCATCATCACCACCAATAACAGCAATACCATCACTATCATCATCACCAATAACAGCAATACCATCACTATCATCATCATCACCAATAACAGCAATACCATCACTATCATCATCATCAATAAAAGTAATACCACCACTATCATCATCACCACCACCAATAACAGCGATACCATCACTATCATCATCACACACCAATAACAGCAATACCACCACTACCATCATCATCACCAATAACAGCAATACCATCACTATCATCATCACCTCCAATAACAGCAATACCATCACTATCATCATCATCACCAATAACAGCAATACCATCACTATCATCATCACCACCAATAACAGCAATACCACACTATCATCACACCATCAATAACAGCAATACCACCACTACCATCATCATCACCACCAATAACAGCAATACCATCACTATCATCATCACCACCATCAATAAAGCAATACCAACACTATCATCATCACCACCAATAACAGCAATACCACCACTACCATCATCACCACCAATAACAGCAATACCATCACTACCATCATCACTACCACACCTCCAATAAAAAAAAGAAGAACACAACAACTGACCCAGACATGATACCGGCTAGAGGGGAGAAAGGGGTATGATGGGGCCACAGACCCTAACGGGTCAATACCCATGTTGACGTCCATCATGGTGGAACCCCACTCCCCTCCAGTCCCCTGGCTTTGGATGGGGGTTGGTCCTGCTGGGTTCACCATGTCTGTGGACACGAACAAAACAGCAATGAACATTCACCATGTCTGTGGACACGAACAAAACAGCAATGAACATTCACCATGTCTGTGGACATGTACAAAACAGCAATGAACATTCACCATGTCTGTGGACATATGAACAACACAGCAATGGACATTCACCATGTCTGTGGACACACGAACAAAACAGCAATGAACATTCACCATGTCTGTGGACACACGAACAAAACAGCAATGAACATTCACCATGTCTGTGGACATGAACAAAACAGCAATGAACATTCACCATGTCTGTGGACACACGAACAAAACAGCAATGAACATTCACCATGTCTGTGGACACACGAACAAAACAGCAAAGAACATTCACCATGTCTGTGGACACACGAACAAAACAGCAATGAACATTCACCATGTCTGTGGACATGAACAAAACAGCAATGAACATTCACCATGTCTGTGGACACGAACAAAACAGCAATGAACATTCATCATGTCTGTGACACACGAACAAAACAATAATGAACATTCACCATGTCTGTCGACATGAACAAAACAGCAATGAACATTCACCATGTCTGTGGACACGAACAAAACAGCAATGAACATTCACCATGTCTGTGGACACAACAACAAAACAGCAATGAACATTCACCATGTCTGTCAACATGAACAAAACAGCAATGAACATTCACCATGTCTGTGGACACGAACAAAACAGCAATGAACATTCACATTCTCTGTGGACATCATGAACAACACAGCAATGAACATTCACCATGTTGTGGACACTAAGAAAACAGCAATGAACATTCACATGTCTGTGGAATATGAACAACACAGCAAGGAACAGCAAGGAAATTCATCATGTCTGTGAACATGAACAAAACAGCAATGAACATTCACCATGTCTGTGGACACACGAACAAAACAGCAATGAACATTCACAATGTCTGTGGACATGAAAAAAACAGCAATGAACATTCACCATGTCTGTGGACACACGAACGAAACAGCAATGAACATTCACCATGTCTATGGACACATGAACAAAGCAGCAATGAAAACTCACCATGTATGTGGACACACGAACAAAACAGCAATGAACATTCACCATGTCTGTGGACACACGAACGAAACAGCAATGAACATTCACCATGTCTATGGACACATGAACAAAGCAGCAATGAAAACTCACCATGTATGTGGACACACGAACAAAACAGGAATGAACATTCACCATGTCTGTGGACATGAACAAAACAGCAATGAACATTCACCATGTCTGTGGACACATGAACAAAACAGCAATGAACATTCACCATGTCTGTGGACACACGAACAAAACAGCAATGAACATTCACCATGTCTGTGGACACGAACAAAACAGCAATGAACATTCACCATGTCTGTGGACACATGAACAACACAGCAATGAACATTCACCATGTCTGTGGACACATGAACAAAACAGCAATGAACATTCACCATGTCTATGGACACACAAACAAAACAGCAATGAACATTCACCATGTCTGTGGACACGAACAAAACAGGAATGAACGTTCACTATGTCCGTGGACACATGAACAAAACAGCAATGAACATTCACCATGTCTGTGGACACGAACAAAACAGCAATGAACATTCACCATGTCTGTGGACACGAACAAAACAGCAATGAACATTCACCATGTCTCAGGACACATGAACAAAACAGCAATGAACATTCACCATGTTTATGGACACACGAACAAAACAGCAATGAACATTCACCATGTATGTGGACATGAACAAAACAGCAATGAACATTCACCATGTCTTTGGACACATGAATAACACAGCAATGAACATTCACCATGTCTGTGAACATGAACAAAACAGCAATGCAGATTCACCATGTTTATGGACACATGAACAACACAGCAATGAACATTCACCATGTCTGTGGACATATGAACAAAACAGCAATGAACATTCACATGTCTGTGGACACATGAACAAAACAGCAATGAACATTCACCATGTCTATGGAACAATGAACAAAGCAGCAATGAACATTCACCATGTCGGTGGACACGAATACAACAGCAATGAACATTCACCATGTCTGCGGACACGAACAAAACAGCAATGAACATTCACCATGTCTGTGGACATATCAACAAAGCAATGAACATTCACCATGTCTGTGGACATAAGAATATAGCAATGAACATTCACCATGTCTGTGGACACATGAACAAAACAGCAATGAACATTCACCATGTCTGTTGAACTATGAACAAAACAGGAATGAACATTCACCATGTCTGTGGACACGAACAAAACAGCAATGAACATTCACCATGTCTGGACATAAGAATAAAGCAATGAACATTCACCATGTCTGTGGAAATATGAACAAAACAGCAATTAACATTCATCATGTCGGTGACATATGAACAAAGCAATGAACATTCACCATGTCTGTGGGCATAACAAAACAGCAATGAACATTCACCATGTCTGTGGACACATGATCAAAACAGCAATGAACATTCACCATGTTGGTGGACATGAACAAAACAGCAATGAACATTCACGATGTATGTGGACACATGAACAAAACAGCAATGAACATTCACCATGTCTGTGGACACATGAACAAAACAGCAATGAGCATTCACCATGTCTGTGGACTTATAAACAAAACAGCAATGAACATTCACCATGTATGTGGACATGAACAAAACAGCAATGAACATTCACCATGTCTGTGGACACGAACAAAACAGCAATGAACATTCACCATGTCTGTGGATACACGAACAAAACAGCAATGAACATTCACCATGTATGTGGACATGAACAAAACAGCAATGAACATTCACCATGTCTGTGGACACGAACAAAACAGCAATGAACATTCACCATGTCTGTGGATACACGAACAAAACAGCAATGAACATTCACCATGTATGTGGACATGAACAAAACAGCAATGAACATTCACCATGTCTGTGGATACACGAACAAAACAGCAATGAACATTCACCATGTCTGTGGACATATGAACAAAACAGCAATGAACATTCACCATGTCTGTGGACACGAACAAAACAGCAATGAACATTCACCATGTCTGTGGACATATGAACAAAACAGCAATGAACATTCACCATGTCTGTGGACATGAATTAAACAGCAATGAACATTCACCATGTATGTGGACACATGAACAAAACGACAATGAACATTCACCATGTCTGTTGACATATGAACAAAAAAGCAATGAACATTCACCATGTCTGTTGACATGAACAAAACAGCAATGAACATTCACCATGTCTGTTGACATGAACAAAACAGGAATGAATGAGTTTCAGTTTCAGTGTCAGTTTCTCAAGATGACGTCTCCGCACTCGGAACAAATTCCATATGCACTAACGTCACAGGTGCCATATGTATGGTGATCATGGCACAAGCCTTAAGCCTGCACATAAACCCATGAGCTGGTCAGGTCCCGATGCCCTACCTGGACTATGTTTTACCTAGTCTATATTTTATACTGGTATTTTATTAGCCTACCATTGGAATAATCTTGGTTACATGTAAATGACATGTGTATGTGTGTATCTTACCTTCAAAAAAGAACATATATATAAAACAAATCGAACTTGCCAGGATTCGAACCTGGAATCTTCTGATCCGTAGTCAGAATGGGGGTGGGGGGTGGGGGTGAGGGTGGAATGAATGAACACAGAGATACATGTATGACGTTATGTATGGATGAACAGAACGATTTATGAACGAATGAACGGACTAAAGAACAAACGAACGAATGAACGAATGAATGAATAAATGAATGAATGAATGAATGAATGAATGAATGAATGAATGAATGAATGAATGAATAATGAATGAATGAATGAATGAATGAATGAATGAATGTCCAGAAAGATGAACAAATGAATGAATTAATAAACAAAGGAACAAATAAATGAGTAGAAAGATGAATGAATGAATAAGTAAATGATTTGATACTGTCTTCATTTCTCAAAACAAAGTGAGAGAGAGAGGGGGGAGGAGAAAGAAAGAAAGAAAGAGAGAGCTAGAGAGAAAGAAAGAGAGAAAGAGACAGAGACAGAGAGAAAGATAGACAGAGAGAAAGAGAGAGACAGAGACAGAGACAGGCAGACATCATAGTTTCCAAAAATAAAAACAATAACAATATAAATGTGTGTGGTCAATTGTCCATGTCTGCTGTAGCTATAGTGTTCCTGGTCTTTAAAACTGACAGAAAACCATATAAATAAACTGAATAAGAAAAATGAAAAGATAAAAGACCGAGCTATTGGCTGTAGGCGTTTGTGATACATATGAACATTTTTATAACAACATAATACAGCAGTATGGGCGTTTTGTAATGCATATGAACACTTCAGTAACAAAATAATACAGCAACTGGTGCGTTTTGTGATACATATGAACATTTCTATAACAATAATACAGCAACTGGTGCGTTTTGTGATACATATGAACATTTCTATAACAATAATACAGCAACTGGGGCGTTTTGTGATACATATGAACATTTTCATAACAAAATATTACAGCAACTATGGTGTTTCTAAATACATATGAACATTTTTACAACAACATAATACATTACAGCAGTTTGGGCGTTTTGTAATGCATATGAACACTTCAATAACAAAATAATACAGTAACTGGTGCGTTTTGTGATACATATGAACACTTCAATAACAAAATAATACAATAACTGGTGCGTTTTGTGATACATATGAACATTTTCATAACACAATACTACAGTAACTGGTGCGTTTTGTGATACATATGAACATTTTCATAACACAATACTACAATAACTGGTGCGTTTTGTGATACATATGAACATTTTCACAACAAAATATTACAGCAACTATGGTGTTTCTAAATACATATGAACATTTCAATAACAAAATAATACAGCAACTGATAGGTTTTGTGATACATATGAACATTTCTATAACGCTATAATACAGCAACGAGGGCGTTTTATAATACATATTAACATTTCTGTAACAAATAACACAACAACTGTGGCATATTGTAATACATATGAACATTTCTATAACAAAATAATACAGTAACTGGGATGCTTTGTAATATATATGAATATTTCTTCGACAAATAATGAGCCAATTATTGAAAAAATGCGTTTTCAATACATATGAACATTTCTATAACAAAATAATACAACTAATTATTGAGATCCAAAACAAGTGCGACTGCCCGCGCCCAAGCAAACAGGAACCAGAAGAACAAGAAAACCAATGTAAGCGCGTATCTAACAAGACAAGACAAAACAAGCGCAAATTTTCAGCCAACCGGCCTTTATCAAGCGCGAACGCACGGTCACAAACAGACCACAAACACCAAACAACGGATAATAAAAACAGAACTAAAAACTTCCCTGCCGCCTCGTCCAGTGGATAAAAAGGGACCAAATGGAATGCCCATGTCTTCATGTTCAACTAATTATTGAACAAAGGCGTTTTATAACACATACGAACATATTTACAACAACATACTACAGTAACTATCTGTTGGCTTAAGACGTTTTATAATACATATGAACATTAATAGAACAACACGTTACAGCATTTGGCAACTGGCTTCAGGCGTTGACTAATATTTGCCAACGTATAATGACCAAAATACTAGAAACATACACGTTTACACATAATCATAATTACTAAACACAAATGTGTTACTTAATGTAATATCCTAATTTTATTATATTACATATGCAATAGAAATACAAAGTTTATACGTAATCGCCTTTAATCTAAATAAATAATTTCGTTATAATCTATATTTACAACAAAAATTCACAAACATCAATTATAATCTCATTTCATTGATAACAAAAATCTTCACCATACCGGTGGTAGGGACGTATTACCAGTTCACGAATGGTTTGGGGCGAGACGTACAAGCGCAATGTTGTAGGATGTCGCTTGACAAGAACAGCTTGTTAGTTTTTGTGTGGGGTGGACAAGTAAAAGATTGGTAGTATCTAATTGCGTGTTGTATTATGTATGTTGTATTCAATGTATGCACATAGTATATAGTATGTCATGTGTGTGCTGCAGTAGCTGCACACAACGTGCATGCTGTGTGACTCAGTGATTGATGTTTGATGTTTGTGTGTTGTGTGTGTTGTTGTGTCTCGTGTGTGACGTTACCGAGTAATTGTTTTTGTGTGTTTAGTCTCTAATTACACCTATACTACCTCCACAACAACAACAATCAACAACAATGTTTACTTCTGAACAACAGTACACAACACAGTAATATATTACTTCTACAGACAACAAACAATATATTGTATCTCTACAATAATTGCTTAGAACAACAACCACAATATACTATGTCTCAACAACAAAAACAATGAATATATGTACAAGAACAATCTCCTACATCTACAGCAACAACAATAATTATACTACATCTGCAACAACAACAACAACATATTTCTACAACAACAACAACAACATATTCTACATCTACAACAATAACAAAAACCAACGTTATATCGACTTCTCAATAACAACAACAAAATACCACATCTACAACAACAATAATAACAACAACGACGACAACAACAACAACAATATACTTCTACAACAACAACAATATACTGCATCTACAACAATAACAAAAAACAACGTTATACACTTCTTCAATAACAACAACAAAATACCACATCTACAACAACAACAACAACAACAACGACGACAACAACAACAACAATATACCATTTTTATATCTACAACAACAACAACGACAACAACAACAACGACGACAACAATACACCATTTTTACATCTACAACAACAACAACGACAACAACAATACACCATTTTTATTCTACAACAACAACAATACACCATTTTTATATCTACAACAACAACGACAACAACAACAACAATACACCATTTTTATATCTACAACAACAACAACAACAATACACCATTTTTATATCTACAACAACAGCAACAATACACTATTTTTATATCTACAACAACAACGACAACAACAACAATACACCATTTTTATATCTACAACAACAACGACAACAACAACAATACACCATTTTTATATCTACAACAACAACAACAACAACAACAATACACCATTTTTATATCTACAACAACAACAACAACAATACACCATTTTTATATCTACAACAACAACGACAACAACAACAACAATACACCATTTTTATATCTACAACAACAACGACAACAACAACAACAATACACCATTTTTATATCTATAACAACAACGACAACAATACACCATTTTTATATCTACAACAACAACGACAACAAACAACAATACACCATTTTTATATCTACAACAACAAC
>JAPXFY010000034.1:39964405-39969405 GCA_030674185.1 Monoplex corrugatus
CACACACACACACACACACAACACACATACATACACACACACACACACTCACACACATACTCACACACACACACACACACACACACACACTCACACACACACACACACACACACACACAACACACACACACACACGCACACTCTCTCTCTCTCTCTCTCGATACACACACACACACTCACACACACACACTCGTATACACACACACAAAACACACACACAAACACACACACACACACAACACACACACATAACACACAACACACCACAAC
The DNA here is from genome assembly GCA_030674185.1 of Monoplex corrugatus. Classification (NCBI taxonomy): domain Eukaryota; kingdom Metazoa; phylum Mollusca; class Gastropoda; order Littorinimorpha; family Ranellidae; genus Monoplex; species Monoplex corrugatus. The sequence goes on from JAPXFY010000034.1 coordinate 39,964,676, forward strand.
ACACACAACATCACACACACACACACACACACCACACACACTCACACACACACACACACACACACACACTCACACACACACACACACCACACACACACCACCACCACACACACACACACACACACACACACACCACACACACACACACACACACAACACACACACACACACACACACACACACACACACACCACACACTACACACACACATACACACCATCACACACACACACACACACACACACACACACACACACATACACACACACAACACACACACACACACACACACACAACATATATACATGCGCACACTCTATACACACACACAAACACATGTATACACACATGCTGAACAATACTTACAACCAGAGCCTGGAGCTTGTGCTTCTGAAATCAACAACAACAACAACAATACAGTACACAATGATACAACACAATACACAATGATACAATACAAAATAATACAATTTGATGCTAGTGTAATACAACAGCAAATGACAATTGGTACGATGTAGTCATAATATAATACAATGTACGATGTAATAAATGATACAATGTACGATGTAATATAATATAATACAATGACGATGTAATATAATATAATACAATGTACGATGTAATATAATATAATACAATGTACGATGTAATATAATATAATACAATGTACGATGTAATATAATATAATACAATGTACGATGTAATATAATATGATACAATGTACGATGTAATATAATATAATTCAATGTACGATGTAATATAATATAATAAATACAATGTACGATGTAATATAATATGATACAATGTACGATGTAATATAATATAATACAATGTACGATGTAATATAATATAATACAATGTACGATGTAATATAATATAATATCAATGTACGATGTAATATAATATAATCAATGTACGATGTAATATAATATATATAATACAATGTACGATGTAATATAATATGATACAATGTACGATGTAATATAATATAATACAATGTACGATGTAATATAATATAATTAAATGTACGATGCAATATAATATAATACAATGTACGATGTAATATAATATGATACAATGTACGATGTAATATAATATAATATAATACAATGTACAATGTAATATAATATAATTCAATGTACGATGTAATATAATATAATACAATGTACGATGTAATATGTATAATATGATACAATGTACGATGTAATATAACATAATACAATGTACGATGTAATATAATATAATACAATGTAATACAATATCAGATCAGATGAGATGAGATATTAGATATGATAGACAAGATATGATAAATGAGATATCAGAAACGACATATGGGAGATGAGATATGGGAGATGACATTAGATGAGATATGTTAGATATGATATAGACGATGTGTGATATGTGATGCAAGATGTGAGATGTGATATGATATGATGCGAGATGTGATAAGTGATGTGAGATGTGATGTGATATGTGATGTGAGATGTGATGTGTGATATGATGTGAGATGTGATATGTGATGCGAGATGTGATATGATGTGTGATATGTGATGCAAGATGTGATATGTGATGCGAGATGTGATGTGATATGAAATGTGACACGGGATGTGATGCAATGTGTGATGCAAGATGAGATATAATGCGAAATGTGATGATATGTGACACAAGATGTGATATGATGCGAGATGAGATGTGATATGTGATACCTGTGATATGAGATGTGATATGATGCGAGATATGTGACGCGATATGTGATGCAAGATATGATATGTGATGTGGGATATTATATGTGACGCGAGATGTGATATGTGATGTGAGATGTCATATGTGATGCAAGATGTTATATGTGATATGTGATGTGATATGTGATGCGAGATGTGATATGTGATGCGAGTTGTCATATGTGATACGAGATGTCATATGTGACGTGAGATGTGATGTGATGCAAGATGTGATATGTGGTGCGAGATGTGATATGTGATGCATGCAAGATTTTATGTGTGATGCGAGGTGTGATATGTTATCAGAGATGTGATATGTGATGTGACTTTCTGGGATGCGAGTTTGATAGTGTGTGCTGAAGCACTAAGTCCGTGAGGAATGTTTGAACGAGTTTTTGTTTTCTTGCCCGCTCCGTAAGATGACATGCATTCAATGCAAAAACAGGCGAGACATTCCAGTTCACAAAGCACCGACTGTGACTCAATACAAAGTCTTTTCAGTGTTGACAACGGAAAGAAAATATCTGAATTCCTGACAACTTTACGGGTCTTCAGATTACACCCCTCCCCCCCCCCCCCCCCCCCCCTCACAAAAGAAAGATTCAAATGAGGAAAATGGCCAGTTAGTGTGGTTATGGTGAAAAAAGTTTACGTGTGTGTGTGTGTGTGTGTGTGTGTGTGTGTGTGTGTGTGTGTGTGTGTGTGTGTGTGTGTGTGTGTGTGTGTATGTGTGTGTGTATGTATGTATGTATGTATGTATGTATGTATGTATGTATGTATGTATGTATGTATGCATGCATGTGTGTGTTGTGTGTTGTATGTATGTATGTGTGTGTTGTGTGTGTGTGTGTGTGTGTGTGTGTGTGTGTGTGTGTGTGTGTGGTATGTATGTGTGTGATGTGTGCACGCGTGTGTGTATGTGTATGTGTATGTGTGTGTTCGTTTCCTTTTTCTTGTCCATCTCCGAGTTTGTTTTGTTTTGGGTTTGTTGTTGTTGTTGTTGTTGTTGTTGTTGTTGTGTTGTTGTTATCGTTGTTTGATGGAGGTTTTTATATTATTGTTTTTTTTTCTTTTTCTTTTGTTTGTTTTATTTGTTTTGTTTTTTATGTTTTGTCCTGGAAATACAGAACCTTACCTGCCGACGTCAAAAGCATAGCACACATCACGACCGCAAACAACATCATAGCTGACATCACAGATGATTGAAACACTTAGCTACCACTGATAATTTGTGTTGTCACAATCACTGATGTCACTTTGTGTTGTCACACACAGTCACTGATGCTACTTTGTGTCGTCACACACAGTCACTGATGTTACTTTGTGTTGTCACAATCACTGATGTTACTTTGTGTCGTCACACACAGTCACTGATGTTACTTTGTGTCGTCACACACAATCACTGATGTTACTTTGTGTCGCCACAATCACTGATGTCACTTTGTGTCGTCACACACAGTCACTCATGTTACTTTGTGTCGTCACACACAGTCACTGATGTTACTTTGTGTCGTCACATACAATCACTGATGTTACTTTGTGTCATCACACACAATCACTGATGTCACTTTGTGTCGTCACATACAGTCACTGATGTCACTTTGTGTCGTCACACACAGTCACTGATGTTACTTTGTTTCGTCACATACAATCACTGATGTTACTTTGTGTCGTCACACACATCACTGATGTCACTTTGTGTCGTCACATACAATCACTGATGTACTTTGTGTCGTCACACACAGTCACTGATGTTACTTTGTGTCGTCACATACAATCACTGATGTTATTTGTGTCGTCACGTACAATCACTGATGTTACTTTGTGTCATCACATACAATCATGATGTTACTTTGTGTCGTCACGTACAATCAGATGGTTACTTTGTGTCGTCACACACAGTCACTGATGTCACTTTGTGTCGTCACATACAGTCACAGATGGTTACTTTGTGTCGTCATCATAATCACTGACGGTTACTTTGTGACGTGACAATCACAGACAGTAACTTTGTGTGGTGACCAGAGTGTACACAGATCTACAATCACCACCCCACAGGTCCAGCAGACGACATGTTAGTGAGGGTAAGTCAACAGACTGAGTGACGACCACACAACCAATCCTGTCCCGTTACTCTGTCCAGCTTGTCTTCAGCCAATCACTTTTGCTGACACTCAACACGACTGGCGATGTGTCTTTGTACTATAGGCACTGGACAAAAAGCTGTCTTTTTACATAAATCACCCAAATGTTGACTGTAGTACAGGCACAGAACAAAATGTTCTTTAGATAAATCGTCCACCTAACTGTAGTACAGGCACAGAACAAAATATTCTTTAGATAAATCGTCCACCTAACTGTAGTACAGGCACAGAACAAAATATTCTTTAGATAAATCGTCCACCTAACTATAGTACAGGCACAGAACAAAGTATTCTTTAGATAAATCGTCCACCTAACTATTAACATCAGAAAGAGAGTCCTTGAATGTTACATAGAACCAATATTGTTGTACGGATGCGAGGCGTGGACAGTCAACAAACAAAGCCAGAACAAGATTGAGGCAGCCGAGATGTGATTTCTCAGAAGAATGTTGAGAGTTTCATGGACAGCAAAGAAAACAAACGAGACAGTCTTGATGGAGGCAGACTCAAGTAGATCACTCTAAGGAAGATTAGGAAAAGACAAGCAACATTTATAGGCCATTTTATGAGGAAGAGGGATTTAGAGCACCTGGTCACAACGGGAAAGCTGGAGGGAAAGAGAGCACCAGGTAGACCCAGGGAGAAAATGCTGGACGGACTTGCAGAGTGGCTGGTGATGAAGAGGGTGGGGGAGATGCTGGGGGCAACGAGAGATAGAGACAGATGGATGTCCATGGTCGCCAACGCCATGCGGCAGGGCACCTGATGATGATGATGATGATGAACTATAGTAGGCACAGAGCGAAGTATTCTTAGGATAAATCGTTCACCTAAGCGGCACAGGCACAGAACGATAAATCACCAA
>JAPXFY010000034.1:39974405-39976905 GCA_030674185.1 Monoplex corrugatus
TTTACAGGTCTTAGTGTTTCAAAGGTCTTTGAGTTTCAAAGGTCTTAGTGTTTCAAAGTTGATGGAGCTTCAAAGGTCTTAGTGCTTCAAAGGGCTTAGTGTTTCAGAAGTCTTAGTGTTTCAAAGGTCTTTGTGTTTCAAAAGTGACAGTTTCAAAGGTCTTAGTGTTTCAGAGATGATAAAGATTCAAAGGTCTTAGTGTTTCAAAGGACTTAGTGTTTCAAAAGGACTTAGTGTTTCAAATGACTGTTTCAAAGAACTTAGTGTTTCAAAGGTCATAGTATATCAAAGGTGATAAGTGTTTCAGAAGTCTTAGTGTTTCAAAGGTGACAGTTTCAAAGGTCTTAGTGTTTCAGAGATGATAAAGATTCAAAGGTCTTAGTGTTTCAAAGGACTTAGTGTTTCAAAAGGACTTAGTGTTTCAAAGGACCTAGTGCTTCAAAGGTCATAGTGTTTCAAAGGTCATAGTATATCAACGGTGATAAGAGTTTCAAAGGTCTTAGTGTTTCAAATGTTTTAGTTTTTCAAGGGTCTTCGAGTTTCAAAGGTCTTGTATCAGTCTTTGTTTGGACACTAAGAACAAAGAAGCAGCGACATGACGACAGTGGCGGTCACACGAGGTAGGTGTTTGACACTGTAAATCACCGCTCGCTTCACGCTGTGTACATGTACAACTAGTAGTCATCCACCAACCAAGTGACGGTCACACAAGGTAGGTGTTTGACACGGTAAATCACCGTTCGCTTCACGCTGTGTACATGTACAGCTAGTGGTCATCCACCAACCAAGTGACGGAACCACTCAAACTTGATCAGCGAAGTGGGAAGGGGGTGGGAGGAGAGACTGTGTAGGAGAGTGTGGGTAGGGAGAGACAGGAGAAAAGTTGTAGTGAAGACTAGGAGCGGACAGGTTAATGTCTTGTCTCTAACACAACATCGTAATCACGTACCTTTCGTCATGGGCAATTTCTAAGTGACGGGAGCAGGATGAATGGTGACACCGGTGACCGTAAGAAGAAAGCCAAAAGACAGGGCAGGGGGTTTGTGGTGTTTTTGATGGTTTGTCGTCAGAGATGTACTTTATCTTCTCCGTTGTGTCTTGTACGATTGGGCATGTATATGACAGGGACGTGACCCTGATCATTTACATACCAAGATTAGAGGTCATAGTGTATGTAGCCCCTTTGCCTAACACCTACGCTTTCTGCTTTTAAATCCAATCTGAAAGCTCAATTCTTTTCGCCAACAATGAATTCTACAACCATCTCTTTCCTGTCACTTTGTAGGTGTAGGTGTAGGTGTAGGTGTTAAGATTTGTTTTTTTCGTGTGGCTTTTTTGTTTTTGTTTGCTCGCTTGTTTGTTTTTGGTGGTCTTCAAAAATACCAAGATCGCAACATGCAATGTGAGGACATTGCTGCAAAAGGGAAAATTAGAGAATGTCAAAATGGAGATGGAAAGGCTTAACATTAGTATTTTAGGACTAGGGGAAGTGAGATGGAAGGGGGCAGGCATGATAACATCCGGAGAGTATACAGTGATATACTCTGGTGGTAATTCACATGAAAGAGGAGTAGGCATTGTAATGGACAGGGACAAATCAAAAGCAGTTAAGGGATACTGGGCAGTGTCCGACAGAGTCTTGCTGGTCAAACTGGGAGACAGACCATTTGATATCAACATCATTCAGGTGTATGCACCAACATCCACAAGTACTCAGGAAGACATCGACAACTTCTACGAAGTATTAGGAATGGCCAAGGCCCAATGCAAATCACAAGAAGTTACTGTAATAATGGGAGATTTTAATGCTAAAGTGGGACAGGACAGGGTGGAGGATATAGTTGGACCTCATGAAAATGAAAGGGGAGGGAAACTTGTAGAATGAGCACAGATGAATGAGTTCATAGTAGGAAACACCTGGTTTGAGCAGCCTAATAGAAGAAATTGGACATGGATGAGTCCAGGATATAATACCAAAAATCAAATTGACTACATCCTCACCCGTCAGAAACTTTCTCAGCTGCCTCCTCTTTCTCTCCCATTATGTAACACATCAATTCCAATTTCTGATTCAGCTAAAAACCTTGGTGTCTGCATTGACTCTACCCTGTCCATGAACAAACTTTGTTTCTCAAACTGCCAGATCTTGCTACTATCATCTCCATCGTATAAGGCTGATCAGGAAGTATCTCTCTGTCGAAACAACTGCAAAACTCGTTCTCTCCTTCATAATGTCTCGCATTGACTATTGCAATTCACTCCTGTCTGGTCTTCCTGCCTCCACCATTCACATCCTACAGCGCATTTAAAACAATGCTGTACGCCTTGTACTCAAAAAGAAAAAAGCTGACCACATATCTCCTCTCCTGGCACAACTTCACTGGCTCCCTGTATCAAAGCGCATACAGTACAAACTAGACACCATGTGCTACAAAAGCATCAATAACGCTGCCCCGATTACCTGTCAAGCCTACTTGAGACTATCTTCCCTCACGTACCC
>JAPXFY010000034.1:39984405-39989405 GCA_030674185.1 Monoplex corrugatus
CTACATAACACTGTCTCTTTCTTACGGTTTTCTATTGCCGGCGTCACACTTTTTTATCCCCTGCTACAATTTTATTCGGTCGGCTTGATTTTGTGTCACTACCTGCCTGCTGGCGTCACTGGTTTGTGGTTGTTGTCGTTGTTGTTGTTGTTGTTGTTGTTCTTACTGTTGTTCTTGTTGTTGTTGTTGATTATGATGTTGTTGTTGTTGTTGTTGATTATGATGTTGTTGTTGTTGTTGTTGTTGTTGATTATGATGTTGTTGTTGTTGTTGTTGATTATGATATTGTTGTTGTTGTTGTTGTTGTTGTTGATTATGATATTGTTGTTGTTGTTGTTGTTGTTGTTGTTCTTGTTGTTGTTCTTGTTGTTGTTGTTGATTATGATGTTGTTGTTGTTGTTGTTGTTGATTATGATGTTGTTGTTGTTGTTGATTATGATGTTGTTGTCGTTGTTGTTGTTGTTGTTGTTGTTCTTGTTGTTGTTCTTGTTGTTGTTGTTGATTATGATGTTGTTGTTGTTGTTGTTGATTATGATGTTGTTGTTGTTGCTGTTGTTGTTGATTATGATGTTGTTGTTGTTGTTGTTGATTATGATGTTGTTGTTGTTGTTGTTGATTATGATATTGTTGTTGTTGTTGTTGATTATGATATTGTTGTTGTTGTTGTTATTGTTGTTGTTGTTGTTGTTGTTGATTATGATATTGTTGTTGTTGATTATGATGTTATTGTTGTTGTTGTTGATTATGATGTTGTTGTTGTTGTTGTTGTTGTTTATGATATTGTTGTTGTTGTTGATTATGATGTTGTTGTTGTTGTTGTTGTTGATTATGATGTTGTTGTTGTTGTTGTTGATTGTGATGTTGTTGTTGTTGTTGTTGTTGATTATGATATTGTTGTTGTTGTTGATTATGATATTGTTGTTGTTGTTGATTATGATGTTGTTGTTGTTGATTATGATGTTGTTGTTGATTATGATGCTGTTGTTGATTATGATGTTGTTGTTGTTGTTGATTATGATGTTGTTGTTGTTGATTATGTTGTTGTTGTTGATTATGATGTTGTTGTTGATTATGATGTTGTTGTTGATTATGATGTTGTTGTTGATTATGATGTTGTTGTTGTGTTGTTGTTGTTGTTGTTGTTGTTGTTGATTATGATGTTGTTGTTGATTATGATGTTGTTGTTGATTATGATGTTGTTGTTGTTTGTTGTTGTTGTTGTTGATTATGATGTTGTTGTTGTTGTTGTTATGTTGTTGTTTTGTTGTTGTTGATTATGAAGTTGTTGTTGTTGTGATTATGTTGTTGTTGTTGTTGATTATAATGTTGTTGTTGATTATGTTGTTGTTGTTGATTATGATGTAGTTGTGTTGATTATGATGTTGTTGTTGTTGTTGTTGATTATGTATGTTGTTGTTGTTGTTGATTATGTTGTTGTTGTTGATTATGTTGTTTTGTTGTTGATTATGAGTTGTTGTTGTTGTTGTTGTTGTTGTTGATTATGTTGTTGTTGTTGTTGATTATGTTGTTGTTGTTGTTGATTATGATGTTGTTGTTGATTATGTTGTTGTTGTTGATTATGTTGTTGTTGTTGTTGTGATGATTATGTTGATTATGTTGTTTTTGGGATTATGTTGTTGTTTTGGGTTGGGTTATGTTATTATGTTGTTGTTGTTGTGTTGTTGTTGTTGTTGTTGATTATGTTGTTGTTGTTGTTGTTGATTATGATGTTGTTGTTGTTGATTATGATGTTGTTGTTTGTTGTTGTTTCTGTTGTTGTTGTTGTTGTTGATTATGTTGTTGTTGTTGTTGTTGATTATGTTGTTGTTGTTGTTGTTGTTGGTGGATTGTTGGGTTGGTTGTTGTTGTTGTGTTGTTGTTGATTATGTTGTTGTTTATGTTGTTGTTTGTTGTTTTTAATTTCCTGCTACAATTTTATTTGTGGGATTGTTTTTGTGTTAATGGCAGACAGAGGATCTAGGAAGGGAAGGAGGTCTGGATAGAGGAGGAGGAACTCATCAACATCATCATCGTCGTCATCGTCGTCGTCATCATCATCACCATCATCATCATCATGTGTCCTGCCACATGAAGTTGGCGGTCATGGCCCTCCACACGAATCTATCCCTTGTTGCGGCAAGTACATCTCCCGCCCTGTGCGTCCTCAGCCACTCTGTAAGACCGTCCACTACGTTCCCCCTGGGTCTGCTGGTACTGGTGGACCAGGAGGAGGTCAAACATAAAAATGTCGGTGTCCTTCAGCACTAGCGAACAGCGCGTCAATCCACACACTCATGGTCTCCGCTGTGTCGGCCGCCATGTAGTAAGTTCTGTTCACAGTCTTCAGGCACACCGTCAGCTCTGGCCGTGGGCTCTTTACCGTGCGAACGTGGTCTGGATAGACGTCCTGGATGGCCTGGAAAGACACCTGTCCCTTCAGCTGGCTCTCCGTCTCGTCTCTATAATACAGCACCTGTGGAACCACACGGCAGGACGTCATGACCAGTTATCACACCTGGTTTAACTAATTATCATCTATCACAACCAGTTATCACACCTGTAGTGACCAATTATCATCTACCACACAACCAGTTATCACACCTGGTTTAACTAATTATCATCTATCACAACCAGTTATCACACCTGGTTTAACTAATTATCATCTATCACAACCATTATCACACCTGGTATAACTAATTATCATCTATCATAACCAGTTATCACACCTGGTTTAACTAATTACATCTATCACAACCAGTTATCACACCTGTAGTGACCAATTATCATCGATCATAACCAGTTATTACACCTGGTTTAACTAATTATCATCTATCACAACCAGTTATCACACCTGGTTTAACTAACTATCATCTATCACAACCAGTTATCACACCTGTAGTGACCAATTATCATCGATCATAACCAGTTATCACACCTGTAGTGACCAATTATCATCTATCATAACCAGTTATCACACCTGGTTTAACTAATTATCATCTATCACAACCAGTTATCACACCTGGTTTAACTAATTGTCATCTATCACAACCAGTTATCACACCTGTAGTGACCAATTATCATCTATCACAACCAGTTATCACACCTGGTTTAACTAATTATCATCTATCACAACCAGTTATCACACCTGTAGTGACCAATTATCATCTATCACAACCATTTATCACACCTGTAGTGACCAATTATCATCTATCACAACCAGTTATTACACCTGGAGTGACCAATTATCATCTATCACAACCAGTTATCACACCTGTAGTGACCAATTATCATCTACCACAACCAGTTATCACACCTGGTTTAACTAATTATCATCTATCACAACCAGTTATCACACCTGGTTTAACTAATTATCATCTATCACAACCAGTTGTCACACCTGGTATAACTAATTATCATCTATCATAACCAGTTATCACACCTGGTTCAACTAATTATCATCTATCACAACCAGTTATCACACCTGTAGTGACCAATTATCATCGATCATAACCAGTTATCACACCTGGTTTAACTAATTATCATCTATCACAACCAGTTATCACACCTGGTTTAACTAATTATCATCTATCACAACCAGTTATCACACCTGGTTTAACTAATTATCATTTATCACAACCAGTTATCACACCTGTAGTGACCAATTATCATCGATCATAACCAGTTATCACACCTGGTTTAACTAATTATCATCTATCACAACCAGTTATCACACTTGTAGTGACCAATTATCATCGATCATAACCAGTTATCACACCTGTAGTGACCAATTATCATCTATCATAACCAGTTATTACACCTGGAGTGACCAATTATCATCTATCACAACCAGTTATCACACCTGTAGTGACAATTGTCATCTATCATGGCCAGTTATCACACCTGGGGTGACCAATTATCATCTATCACAACCAGTTATCACACCTGTAGTGACCAATTATCATCTATCATAGCCAGTTATCATACCTGTAGTGACCAATTATCATCTATCACAACCATTTATCACACCTGTAGTGACCAATTATCATCTATCACAACCAGTTATCACACCTGGGGTGACCAATTATCATCTATCACAACCATTTATCACACCTGTAGTGACCAATTATCATCTATAATGGCCAGTTATCACACCTGTAGTGACCAATTATCATCTATCATAACCAGTTATCACACCTGTAGTGACCAATTATCATCTATCACAACCAGTTATCACACCTGGAGTGATCAATTATCAAATCCTGCAGCGACCAATTATCACCTCTGTCTAACCTGTCTGGCCAATTATCACACCTGCAGTAACCAGTTATCACTTCTGTCATAACCAATTATCACATCTGAAATAATCAATTATCTCGCCTGATTTGACCAATTATCACGTCTACCATAGCCCATTATCACACATAAACTAACTAATTACCAGACAAATTATCACGTGACCTGACCAAATTATCACATATAACTTGACCAATTATCACATAAGACACCACCAAATATCATAGGCACAGACGTGAGTAAGGTAAAACATGATCAGCAGAATGTTGATAACCTTTCTTAACACACGATCCATGATGAACCAACGTCTGCTTCTGATAAGTAGTACGATAAATGGTATGCTAAGCACTGACAGAACAGTATGATAATCAGTATGATAAAACAGTATGATAATCAGTATGATAAGCAGTATGATAAAACAGTATGATAAGCAGTATGATAAACAATATGATAAGCATATGATAAACAATATGACAATCAACATGATAAACAATATGAAAATCAGTATGATCAAACAGTATGATAAGCAGTATGATAAACAATTATGATAATGAGCATCATAAACAATATGAAAATCTGTATGATCAAACAGTATGATAAGCATATGATAAAGCAGTATGATAAACAGTATGATAAGCAGTATGATAAACAGTATGATAAACAATATGATAAACAGTATGATAAACAATATGATAAACAGTATGATA
>JAPXFY010000034.1:39994405-40006905 GCA_030674185.1 Monoplex corrugatus
ATTTCTCTCACCGCACGCCACCACACTCGTCCTTCACACAAACATTACGCTTCTACGTTCTTTTACTGACAACACGCTTTCTCCACCTCCTACATCGTCCATTGCACAATAAAGCTAGTTTCACGTATTATGTCAATACTGCTTTTACGTTTACAACATTATGTCCATATTGCTTTTATGTTTACAACATGATTATTCCATATTGCTTTTATGTTAAAACACGTGATTATGTCACAATTGCTTTTATGTTTACAGGCTGATATTCCAAATTGCTTTATGTTTACAACATGATTATGTCCATATTTGCTTTTAGTTTCACGTCTGATATTTCCAAATTGCTTTTATGTTTACAGTGATTATGTCCATTTGCTTTTATGTTTACAAGTTGTTATGTCCTATTGCTTTTATGTTTACCGTGTGATTATGTCAATTGCTTTTATGTTTACAACGTGATTATGTCCATATTGCTTTTATGTTTACAAGTGATTATGTCCATATTGCTTTTATGTTTACAACGTGATTATGTCCATATTGCTTTTATGTTTACAAGTGATTATGTCCATATTGCTTTTATGTTTACAACGTGATTATGTCCATATTGCTTTTATGTTTACAACGTGATTATGTCCATATTGCTTTTATGTTTACAACGTGATTATGTCCATATTGCTTTTATGTTTACAACGTGATTATGTTATTATTGCTTTTATGTTTACAACGTGATTATGTTATTATTGCTTTTATGTTTACAACATGATTATGTTATTATTGCTTTTATGTTTTCAACGTGATTATGTTATTATTGCTTTTATGTTTACAGTATAATTATGTACATGTTGCTTTTATGTCTACAACGTGATTATGTTATTATTGCTTTTATGTTTACAACGTGATTATGTTATTATTGCTTTTATGTTTACAACGTGATTATGTCCATATTGCTTTTATGTTTACAGTGTGATTATGTCCATATTGCTTTTATGTTTATAACGTGATTATGTCCATATTGCTTTTATGTCTACAACGTGATTATGTCCATATTGCTTTTATGTTTATAACGTGATTATGTTATTATTGCTTTTATGTTTACAACGTGATTATGTCCATATTGCTTTTATGTTTACAGTGGATTATGTCATATTGCTTTTATGTTTACAGTGTTATTGTCCATATTGCTTTTATGTTTACAGTGTGATTATGTCCAAATTGCTTTTATGTTTACAACGTGATCATGTTATTATTGCTTTTATGTTTACAAAGTGATTATGTTATTATTGCTTTTATGTTTACAACATGATTATGTTTATTATTGCTTTTATGTTTACAACGTGATTATGTCCATATTGCTTTATGTTTACACTGTGATTATGTTATCATTGCTTTTATGTTTACAACGTGATTATGTCCATATTGCTTTTATGTTTACAACGTGATTATGTCCAATATTGCTTTTATGTTTTCAACGTGATTATGTTATTATTGCTTTTATGTTTACAACGTGATTATGTTATTATTGCTTTTATGTTTACAACGTGATTATGTTATTATTGCTTTTTATGTTACAGTATAATTATGTACATGTTGCTTTTATGTCTACAACGTTGATTTTTGTTATTATTGCTTTATGTTTACAACGTGATTATGTTATTATTGCTTTTATGTTTACAACGTGATTATGTCCATATTGCTTTTTTTATGTTTGCAGTTGCGATTATGTTTATATTCCTTTTATGTTTACAATGTATATTATGTTTATTAATGCTTTTATGTTTACAACATGATCATGTTGTTATTGATTTTATGTTTACAGTGTGATTATGTCCATATTGCTTTTATGTTTACAAAGTATCATGTTATTTTGCTTTTATGTTTACAAATGATTATGTCCATATTGCTTTTATGTTACAACGTGATTATGTCCATATTGCTTTTATGTTTACAGCGTGATTATGTCCATATGCTTTTATGTTTACAACGTGATTATGTCCATATTGCTTTTATTTTACAACGTGATTATGTCATATTGCTTTTATGTTTACAACGTGATTATGTCCATATTGCTTTATGTTTACAGTGTGATTATGTCCACATTGCTTTATGTTTACAACGTGATTATGTCCAATGCTTTATGTTACAGTGTGATTATGTCCATATTGCTTTTATGTTTACAGTGTGATTATACCAAATTGCTTTTTGTTTACAAAGTGATTATGTCCATATTGTTTTATGTTTACAGTGTGATTATGTCCATATTGCTTTTATGTTTACAGTGTGATTATATCCAAATTGCTTTATGTTTACAAATGATTATGTCCATATTGCTTTTATGTTTACAGTGTGATTATGTCCATATTGCTTTTATGTTTACAGTGTGATTATGTCATATTGCTTTTATGTTTACAGTGTGATTATGTATTATTGCTTTTATGTTTACAGTGTGATTATGTCCATATTGCTTTTATTTTACAGTGTGATTATGTCCATATTGCTTTTATGTTTACAACATGATTATGTCCAAATTGCTTTTATGTTTACAACGTGATATGTTATTATTGCTTTTATGTTTACAACGTGATATGTCCATATTGCTTTTATGTTTACAACGTGATTATGTCCATATTGCTTTTATGTTTACAACGTGATTATGTCCAATTGCTTTTATGTTACAGTGTGATTATGTCCATATTGCTTTATGTTTACAGTGTGATTATGTCCATATTGCTTTTTGTTTACAACGTGATTATGTCCATATTGCTTTATGTTTACAGTGTAATTAGTCCATATTGCTTTATGTTTACAGTGTGATTATGTCCATATTGCTTTATGTTTATAACGTGATTATGTTATCATTGCTTTTATGTTTACAATGTGATTATGTCCACATTGCTTTTATGTTTACAGTGTGATTATGTTATCATGCTTTTATGTTTACAACGTGATTATGTCCATATTGCTTTTATGTTTACAGTGTGATTATGTCCATATTGCTTTTATGTTTACGTGATTATGTCCATATTGCTTTTAGTTTACAGTGTAATTATTTATTATTGCTTTTATGTTTACAGTGTGATTATGTTATTATTGCTTTTATGTTTACAGTGTGATTATGTTTTATTCCTTTTATGTTTACAAGTGATTATGTCCATATTGCTTTTATGTTTACAGTGTGATTATGTCCATATTGCTTTTATGTTTACAGTGTGATTATGTCCATATTGCTTTTATGTTTACAGTGATTATGTTATTATTGCTTTTATGTTTACAACATGTTATGTATTGCTTTAGTTTAACGTGATTATGTTATTGCTTTTATGTTTACAACGTGATTATGTCCATATTGCTTTTATGTTTACAGTGTGATTATGTCCTTATTGCTTTTATGTTTACAGTGTGATTATGTCCATATTGCTTTTATGTTTACAGTGTGATTATGTCCATATTGCTTTTATGTTTACAGTGTGATTATGTCCATATTGCTTTTATGTTTACAGTGTGATTATGTCCATATTGCTTTTATGTTTACAGTGTGATTATGTCCATATTGCTTTTATGTTTACAGTGTGATTATGTCCATATTGCTTTTATGTTTACAACGTGATTATGTCCATATTGCTTTTATGTTTACAGTGTAATTATGTCCATATTGCTTTTATGTTTACAGTGTGATTATGTCCACATTGCTTTTATGTTTACAGTGTGATTATGTTATCATTGCTTTTATGTTTACAACGTGATTATGTCCATATTGCTTTTATGTTACAGTGTGATTATGTCCATATTGCTTTTATGTTTATAACGTGATTATGTTATATTGCTTTTATGTTTACAGTGTGATTATGTTATTATTGCTTTTATGTTTACAGTGTGATTATGTTATTATTCTTTTATGTTTACAACGTGATTATGTCCATATTGCTTTTATGTTTACATGTGATTATGTATATTGCTTTTATGTTTACAGTGTGATTATGTCCATATTGCTTTTATGTTTACAGTGTGATTATGTTATTATTGCTTTTATGTTTACAGTGTGATTATGTTATTATTGCTTTTATGTTTTACATGTGATTATGTCTATTATTGCTTTTATGTTTACAGTGTGATTGTGTTATTATTGCTTTTATGTTACAGTGTGATTATGTTATTATTGCTTTTATGTTTATCAGTGTGATTATGTTATTATTGCTTTGTTTAAGTTTGTTATTATCTACAGTGTGTATTATGTCATTATTGCTTTTATGTTTATAATGTGATTATGTCCATATTGCTTTTTATGTTTACATGTGTTTGATTGTATCGGTATTATTATTGCTTTTTACTGTTTTGTCAACTTTTTTTCATTTTATTATTGTTTTATTTACAGTGTTTATTCATTGCTTTTATGTTACAGTGTGATTATGTCCATATTGCTTTTATGTTTACAGTGTATTATGTCCATATTGCTTTTATGTTTACAACGTGATTATGTCCATATTGCTTTTATGTTTACAGTGTTGTATATGCTGTTACCGTGATTAGTATATTGCTTTTATGTTTTACAACGTGATTTATGTTATATTGCTTTTATGTTTACAAGTGATTATGTATTATTGCTTTTATGTTTAAACTGATTATGTCATATTGCTTTTATGTTTACAACGTGATTATGTCCATATTGCTTTTATGTTTACACTGTTATTAATGTTTATGCACATGATTCATTGTTTATGTTTACAACGTGATTATGTCCATATTTGCTTTTATGTTTACAACGTGATTATGTCCATATTGCTTTTATGTTTACAGTATAATTATGTAATTTGCTTTTATGTTTACAACGTGATATGTTATTATTGCTTTTATGTTTACAACGTGATAATGTTCATTTTTGCTTTTATGTTTACACGTGATTATGTCCATATTGCTTTTATGTTACAGTGTGATTATGTTATTATTGCTTTTATGTTTACAACGTGATCATGTTATATATGCTTTTATGTTTACAATCGTGATATGTTATTATTGCTTTTATGTTTACAAGTGATTATGTTATTAATGCTTTTATGTTTACTACATATTATTATATGTTTTATTACAGTATTATGTTATATTGCTTTTAGTTTGCATTGATTATGTCATATTGCTTTTATGTTTACAATGTATCATGTTATTATTGCTTTTATGTTTACAATTGATTATTTCATATTGCTTTTATGTTTACTAGTGTATATGTCCATATTGCTTTTATGTTTACAACATGTAGTTATTATCGTTGCACCAATATTGCTTTTATGTTTACAATCGTGATTATGTCATATTGCTTTTATGTTTACAACTGATATGTTATTATTGCTTTTATGTTTACAACGTGATTATGTCCAATTGCTTTTATGTTTACAAGTGATTATGTCTATATTGCTTTTATGTTTCACATGTGATTTATTCAATTGCTTTTATGTTTACAAATGATTATGTCCTTATTGCTTTTATGTTTCCAACGTGATATGTTCATATTGCTTTTATGTTTACAGTGTGATTATATCCATATTGCTTTTATGTTTACAGATGATTATATCCATATTGCTTTTATTTTACAGTGATTATGTCCATATTGCTTTTATGTTTACAACGCGATCATGTTATTATTGCTTTTATGTTTACAACGTGATTATGTCCACATTGCTTTTATGTTTACAGTGTGATTATGTTGTTATTGCTTTTATGTTTACAACATGATTATGTATATATTGCTTTTAGGTTTACAACGTGATTATGTTATTATTGCTTTTAGGTTTACAACGTGATTATGTTTATTATTGCTTTTATGTTTACAGTGTGATTATGTTATTATTGCTTTTATGTTTACAACGTGATTATGTTATTATTGCTTTTATGTTTACAGTGTGATTATGTTATTATTGCTTTTATGTTTACAACGTGATTATGTTATTATTGCTTTTATGTTTACAGTGTGATTATGTTATTATTGCTTTTATGTTTACAACGTGATTATGTTATTATTGCTTTTATGTTTACAGTGTGATTATGTTATTATTGCTTTTATGTTTACAACGTGATTATGTTATTATTGCTTTTATGTTTACAGTGTGATTATGTTATTATTGCTTTTATGTTTACAGTGTGATTATGTTATTATTGCTTTTATGTTTACAACGTGATTATGTTATTATTGCTTTTATGTTTACAGTGTGATTATGTTATTATTGCTTTTATGTTTACAGTGTGATTATGTTATTATTGCTTTTATGTTTACAACGTGATTATGTTATTATTGCTTTTATGTTTACAGTGTGATTATGTTATTATTGCTTTTATGTTTACAACGTGATTATGTTATCATTGCTTTTATGTTTACAGTGTGATTATGTCCATATTGCTTTTATGTTTACAGTGTGATTATGTTATTATTGCTTTTATGTTTACAGTGTTATTATGTCCATATTGCTTTTATGTTTATAACGTGATTATGTTATTATTGCTTTTATGTTTGCAACGTGATTATGTTTATTCCTGCTTTTATGTTTGCAACATGATTATGTTATTATTGCTTTTATGTTTACAGTGTTATTATGTCCATATTGCTTTTATGTTTACAACATGATTATGTTATTATTGCTTTTATGTTTGCAACGTGATTATGTTATTCCTGCTTTTATGTTTGCAACATGATTATGTTATTATTGCTTTTATGTTTACAGTGTGAATATGTCCATATTGCTTTTATGTTTACAACGTCATTATGTCCATATTGGTTTTATGTTTACAGTGTGACTATGTCCATATTGCTTTTATGTTTACAACGTGATTATGTCCATATTGCTTTTATGTTTACAGTGTGATTATGTCCATATTGCTTTTATGTTTACAACGTGATTATGTCCATATTGCTTTTATGTTTACAACGTGATTATGTCCATATTGCTTTTATGTTTACAACGTGATTATGTCCAAATTGCTTTATGTTTACAGTGTGACTATGTCCAAATAGCTTTTATGTTTACAGTGTGACTATGTCCATATTGCTTTTATGTTTACAACGTGATTATGTCCAAATTGCTTTATGTTTACAGTGTGATTATGTCCAAATTGCTTTTTTTGTTTACAACGTGATTATGTCCAAATTGCTTTTTTTGTTTACAACGTGATTATGTCCATATTGCTTTTATGTTTACAGTGTGATAATGTCCAAATTGCTTTTATGTTTTATTACATTGTTTTATGTGAATACTGTTTTATGTACATGTTTTATGTGATACTGTTTATTTAATTTTATGTAATATGTTCTTTGACATGTGTTTATGTGAAAGTTTTCTATAGTACTTGTTTTATGTAATACTGTCTTTTACATTGTGTTTGAATACTGTTCTATGACATTTGTTTATGTGAATGTTTTAGTACATTTTTATGTATGTTTTCTATGTACATGTGTTTTGTATACTGTTTTGTGAAGTGTTATTGATATGTTTTAGTACATTGGTTTTGAACGTCTACTGGTTTGTAAGTTTATTATGTGTTATGTGATACTGTTTCTATTGTACATTGTGTTTGGAATTGTTTATGTACATTGTTTTAAATGTCTGTACATGTGTTATGGAAGTTCTTATTACTGTGTTTAGTGAATACGTCTGTACATTGTTTTAGTGAACGTTTCTATTGACATTGTGTTATGGAACTGTCTGTATTGTGTGTAATACTTTGAATTTTTATGTAATACTGTTTCTATTGTACTTGTTATGGAAACTTTTACATGTGTTATGTATACGTCTTCATTGTGTTTGTATACGTGAATATGTTTTCTAATGTACATTGTTTTAGTAAACGTACTGTGTTTATGTGAACTGTTTTCTATATGTACATTGTTATGTGATACTGTTGACATGTGTTTGTGAATACTGTTTTCTATGACATTGTTATGAAACTGTTTCTATTTCATTGTTTTAGTAATATTTTTCTTTTATTGTGTTGTGAATCTGTTTTCTATGTACATTTTATGTGAATACTGTTTCTTATGTACATGTTTTAGTGAATCTGTTTCATTGTACATTGTTATGTAATTTCTTTGTACATTGTGTTTATGTAATATGTTTTCTATGTACAGTGTTTTTGAATCTTTACATTGGTTATAATACTGTTTTCTATTGTACATTTTTATGTGAATACTGTTCTATGACATTGGTTATGTGAAACTGTCTTACTTGTGTTTATGTGAATACTTTGTAATTGTTTTATTGAAACTGTTTCCATTGTGTTTATGTAAACGTTCTTGTACATGTGTTTATGTGAATACTGTCTCTTGTTTAGTGATACTGTTCATGTGTACATGGTTTATGATACTGTTCTATTGTACATTGTGTTATGTGAATACTGTTGTACATTGTTTTATGTGAATAGTTTTCTTGTACATGTGTTATGTGATATTTCTTGACATTGTTTTATTGAATCTGTTTTTATGTTCATTGTGTTATGTGAAACTGTTTTATACATTGTTTATGTGAATACTGTTTTCTATGTACATTTTTTGTGAATCTTCTGTACATTGTTTATGTGATACGTTTTCTATTACATTGTGTTTATGTAATATGTTTTCTATTTACATGTGTTTATTAATACTGTTTCTATTACATTGTTTTATGTAATTTCTATACATTGTTTAGGAATACTGTTTTCTATGTTACATTGTGTTATGTAATACTGTTTCTAGTACATGTGTTTATGTGAATACTGTTTCTATGTACATTGGTTTATGTGATACTGTTCTATGTACATTGTTATTGATACTGTTTTCTATGTCATTGTGTTTATGTAATACTTTTCTATTGTCATTGTGTTATTAATACTGTCGTACATTGTTTTATGTGAAGATACATGTGTTTAGTAATACTGTTGTACATTTGTATAATACTGTTTTCTATTGTACATGTGTTTATGTAATCTTCTACTTGTTTATGTGAACTGTTTCATTACTTTGTTTATGTGAACTGTAACTTTATGTGATACGTTGTATTGTGTTATGAAATTGTACATTTATGTAATACGTTCTATGTACATTTGTTATAAACTCTATGTACATTGTTTGTGAACTGTTTATTTACATTGTGTTTAGTGATACGTTTTTTACTTTGTTTATTGTCTGTTTTTATACATTGTTTATAACTTCTATTACATGTTTTATTGAACTTTCTATACATTTATTAATCTGTTTTATTACTTGTGTTATATACGTTCTATTACATTGTTTATGGATACGCTTTTACTGTTTATGTAAACTTTTCTATACATGTTTATGTATACTGTCAGTAATTTTATTGAAACTGTTCATATACATGTGTTATAATAGTCTTGTACATTGTTTTCGTCTGTACATGTGTTAGTATACGTTCATGACATTTGTTTATAATATGTTTTCTATGTACATTGTTTATTGAATCTTTTCATCATGTTATGAATCTGTCTGTACTTGTTTTATGTAAACTTTTATGTACATGTTATGTGATACTGTTTTTATGACTTGGTTATTGAATCTGTCTTAATGTTTATGGAAACGTACATGTGTTTAGTAAACTTTTACTTGTTTTTGTGAAACGTCTGTACATTGTGTTTATGAAACTTTTTTAATTGTTTTTGAATACTGTTTCTATTGTACTTGGTTAGTGAATACGTTGACTTGTTTTATGTAACTGTTTCTATTGTACATTGGTTATAACTGATTGTACATTGTTTTATGTGAATACGTCTGTACATTGTGTTTATGTGAAACTTTCTTACATTGTTTTATTGAATACGTTCTATGGTACATTGTGTTTAGTGAAATGTTTTCTATGTACATTGGTTTATGTAAACTGTTTCTTGTACATGTTTTATGTATACTGTTTTTATGTACATTGTGTTATTGATACGTTTGTACATTGTGTTATGTAATACTGTTTCTTGTACATGGTTTAGTAAACTGTCTGTACATTGTGTTTATGTGAAACTGTTTCTATGTACATTGTGTTTATGTGAATACTTCTGTACATTGTGTTATGTGAATACTGTTTTCTATGTACATTGTGTTATGTAATACTGTCGTACATGTGTTATGTGAAACTGTTTTCTATGTACATTGTGTTTATGTGAAACTGTTTTATATGTATTTGTTTATGTAATACGTTTTCTATGTACATTTGTTTATGTGAATACTGTCTGTACATTGTGTTTATGTGAATACTGTTCTTTGTACATTGTGTTTATGTAATACTGTTTTCTATGTACATTGTGTTTATGTGAATACTGTTCTATTGTACTTTTATTGAATCGTTTCTTTGTACATTGTTTTATGTGAATACTGTTGTACATTGTTTTATGTGAATACTGTTTTCTTTGTACATTGTGTTTATGTGAATACGTTTTCTATTGTACATTGTGTTTATGTGAATACTGTTTTCTAATGTACATTGTGTTTATGTGAATACTGTTTCTATACATTGTTTATGTGAATACTGTTTCTAATGTACATTGTGTTTATGTGAATACTGTTTCTATGTACATTGTGTTTATGTGAATACTGTTTTCTATTGTACATTGTGTTTATGTGAATACTGTTTTCTATTGTACATTGTGTTTATGTGAATACTGTTTTCTATTGTACATTGTGTTTATGTGAATACTGTCATGTACATTGTGTTTATGTGAATACTGTTTTCTATTGTACATTGTGTTTATGTGAATACTGTTTCTGTACATTGTGTTATGTGAATACTGTTTTCTATGTGTACATTGTGTTTATGTGAATACTGTCTGTACATGTGTTTATGTGAAACTGTTTTCTATTGTACATTGTGTTTATGTGAATACTGTTTTCTATGTACATTGTGTTTATGTGAATACTGTTGTACATTGTGTTTATGTGAATACTGTTTTCTATTGTACATTGGTTTATGTGAATACTGTTTCTATGTACATTGTGTTTATGTGAATACTGTTTCTATTGTACATTGTGTTATGTGAATACTGTCTGTACATTGTTTATAATGTTTTTATACTGTGTTTTATGTGTACATTGTTTTATGTGAATACGCTGTGTACATTGTTTTATGTAATACTGTTTTCATATGTACATTGTGTTTATTAATACTGTTTTCTATTGTACATTGTGTTTATGTGAATACTGTTTCTTGTACATTGTGTTTATGTGAATACGTTTTCTATAGTACATTGTGTTTATGTGAATACTGTTTTCTATTGTACATTGTGTTTATGTGAATACTGTTTTCTATTGTACATTGTGTTTATGTGAATATACATGTTTTTTAATAGTGTACATTGTTTTATGTGAATACTGTTTTCTATATGTACATTGTGTTTATGTGAATACTGTTTTCTATATGTACATTGTGTTTATGTGAATACTTTTTTTCCTATTGTACATTGTGTTTATGTGAATACTGTTTTCTATTGTACATTGTGTTTAGTGAATACTGTTTTCTATGTACATTGTGTTTATGAATACTGTTTTCATGTACATTGTGTTATGTGAATACTGTTTTCTAGTGTACATTGTGTTTATGTGAATACTGTCTGTACATTGTGTTTATGTGAATACTGTTTTCTATTGTACATTGTGTTTATGTGAATACTGTTTTCTATTGTACATTGTGTTTATGTGAATACTGTCTGTACATTGTGTTTATGTGAATACTGTTTTCTATGTACATTGTGTTTATGTGAATACTGTTTTCTAATGTACATTGTGTTTAGTGAATACTGTTTTCTAGTGTACATTGTGTTTATGTGAATACTGTTTTCTATTGTACATTGTGTTTATGTGAATACTGTTTTCTATTGTACATTGTGTTTATGTGAATACTTTTCTTATGTACATTGTGTTTATGTGAATACTGTTTTCTATATGTACATTGTGTTATGTAATACTGTTATCTTATGTACATTGATGTTATGTGAAATACTGTTTTCTATATGTACATTGTGTTTATGTGAATACTGTTTCTATGTACATTGTGTTTATGTGAATACTGTTTTCTATATGTACATTGTGTTTATGTGAATACTGTTTTCTATGTGTACATTGTGTTTATGTGAATACTGTTTTTCTATGTGTACATTGTGTTTATAGTGAATACTGTTTTCTACTGTACATTGTGTTTATGTGAATACTGTTTTCTATGTACATTGTGTTTATGTGAATACTGTTTTCTATGTGTACATTGTGTTTATGTGAATACTGTTCTAGTACATTGTGTTATGTGAATACTGTTTTCTATGTGTACATTGTTTATGTGAATACTGTCAGTACATGTGTTTATGTACTGTTTTCTATGTACATTGTGTTTATGTGAATACTGTCTGACATTGTGTTTATGTGAATACTGTTTTCTATATGTACATTGTGTTTATGTGAATACTGTTTTCTATATGTACATTGTGTTTATGTGAATACTGTTATTCTAGTGTACATTGTGTTTATGTGAATACTGTTTTCTATATGTACATTGTGTTTATGT
>JAPXFY010000034.1:40011905-40016905 GCA_030674185.1 Monoplex corrugatus
GATAATGATAATAATAATTACAATATTTATATAGCGCAAAATCTTGATAAAATCAAATCTAAGCGCTGAAACAGACACACACGCAAGCACGCAACGCACGCACACGCACGCCACACACACGCACGCACACACACACACACACACACACACACACACACATACACACACACACACACACGCATGGCTATAAATGGGGAGAAAGAATAAAAGCAATAAAAGCAAGAATAAAACCAATGGAAAATTATAGAGAGCATAGCATATACAATTATATATTATAACCATGTGATTCCCTCCGAGCGGAGACAGGCTGCAGAGGGGGGGGGGGGGGGTTGAGTGAAGTTAGGATTTTATGCGGAGGAGAAAAGGTGAGTTTTGAGAGCGGACTTGAAGGAGACAAAAGTAGGTTGCTGACGGATTGAGAGAGGAAGTTTGTTCCAGGAGAGTGGACCAGAAACAGAGAAGGCTCGTGGACCATAGGTATTGAGCTTAGTGCGTGGAAAAGCGAAAAGTCAGAGGATCGGAGGCAGAGCGGAGGGTACGTGAGGGAAGATAGATCTCAAGTAGGCTTGACAGGTAATCGGGGGCTGCGTTATTGAGGCTTTTGTAGCACATGGTGTCTTGTTTGTACTGTATGCGCTTTGATACAGGGAGCCAGTGAAGTTGTGCCAGGAGAGGAGATATGTGGTCAGCTTTTTTCTTTTTGAGTACAAGGCGTACAGCATTGTTTTGAATGCGCTGTAGGATGTGAATGGTGGAGGCAGGAAGACCAGACAGGAGTGAATTGCAATAGTCAATGCGAGACATTCTCATTGTCTGTATGTCTGTCGATTCAGTTTCAGTTTCTGAAGATGACGTCTGCGTGCTCGGAATGAATTCCATATGCACTAAGCTTATGAAGGATAAGCACACACACTCACACACGCACACGCACACGCACACACACACACACCACGCACGTACACACACATACACTCGCTCACACACACACACACACATGCACGCGCACACACACACACACACCTACATACAGATACACACACACGCACACCCCCACAAACACGAACACACACTCGTACACATACCTATCTGATAGATAGATAGATAGATAGATAGATAGATAGATAGATAGATAGATAGATAGATAGATAGATAGATAGATAGATAGATAGATAGATAGATACCAACAGACAGACAGATAGATACATGTTGATAGATAGATAGACAGACAGACAGACATATAGACAGATAGATAGATAGATAGACAGACAGATAGATAGATAGATAGATAGATAGATAGATAGATAGATAGATAGATAGATAGACAGACAGACAGACAAATAGATAGATAGATAGATAGATAGATAGATAGATAGATAGATAGATAGTCAAATAGATAGATAGATAGATAGATGGACAGATAGACGGACAGATAGACGGACAAATAGACAGATAGATAGACAGACACATAGATAGATAGATACAAACATACATACATACATACATACATAGATACATAGATAGATACATAGATACATAGATACATAGATTGATGTGAGTGTATGTGTGTGTGTTCGTGTGTGTTCGTATGTGTCCGTGTGTGTTCGTGTGTGTATGTATGTGTGCGGGTATGTGTACGAGTGTGTGTTCGTGTTTGTGGGGGTGTGCGTGTGTGTGTATCTGTATGTGGGTATGTGTGTGTGTGTGCGCGTGCATGTGTGTGTGTGCGTGAGCGAGTGTATGTGTGTGTACGTGCGTGCGTGTGTGTGTGTGTGTGCGTGTGCGTGTGAGTGTGTGTGTTTAACACAAAAAATAAAACAAATAAATGAATATAAAAAATAAATATATTACTGTCCGTACTACCACTGAAGAAAGAGTTACCAATGTCTGTATTTCACGTGTCGCCAGATGATATTTGAAAATAATCTATGGAATTTTTTCTTAAGGGGGCGGGAGAGGGGGTGAGTGGTGCTTCCACTCTCTCTCTCTCTCTCTCTCTCTCTCTCTCTCTCTTTCTCTTTCTCTCTCTATCTCTCTCTTTCTCTCTCTATCTCTCTCTCTTTCTCTCTCTCTCTCTATCTCTCTCTCTCTATCTCTCTCTATCTCTCTCTCTATCTCTCTCTGTCAAATGTCAAGGTCAAGGTTCAGCCGCCTCACAGGCACGGCTACCTCGCTGCGATTATTTGTGTGTGTGCACGGAGTTATATCGATTGTTGATGGCTAAAAGCAAGTGATTGTGTTTGTGAATGTTCCTGTTTCAGTATGTGGTGGTTTATGAATGCTTCGCTGCAAGCCAAGGTACTGTTTTCTTTGTGCATTTTATCTCTCCTACTCCACTTGAATTTTCAACTCAGCCCGCCATGTTTCTCGCCAGTGCACGTGCACCCTCCCCGCTCTGTCTCTCTCGCACTGCGTGCGTCTGCCTCATCACGCCCCGCTTCACAACCAGCTGTTGTGTCTACACATTCTTCCACTCGTGTGCAGTACAATCGGGACTGCTTGCTATCATGTTGCCCCCCTGACTCGATCCTTGACCCTGACCTGGTTGAACACTTGAGATCGCTGAAAATCGGCCGAAATCTCCCCCGTCGTCGATCATGTCGTGGTGGAATACGCAAGAGACGTACGATTCCAGTGGTCACTGATGTACATCAGCGTCATGGCAGCAGTGGTCTGCCTTCTGTTCCTGTCTATGATACCCATCCGTCCCCCAGACCGCTGTGCTCCAACCCTGATAACCTCATTCCTCTCACAGCCGGCAAAAAGAAACTACGCACTGACTCATTGACTCTTGCACTGTTCAATGCTCAGGCCCTCGGTACCAGACACGAGAAGAGATCCGCGATCATCTACTTCATCCATGACCACGTCGTCGATATTTTCGCCGTCAATGAAACCTGGTTTCAGCCTGTCGGGGATGAACCCAAGGAGAGGGATCTTGCTCCTCCCAGTCACCGTACACTCTCGTTCGCTCGCAAAACTGGTCTCGGCGGCGGCATCGCTTTTGTTGTTGCCGAGTCCCTCCTGCCCCGAATTACTACCAAGACTGACTTTAAATTCAAACACTCTACTTTTGAAATTGTCCAGCTCTCCCTCACTCTACCCCACCAGACTTTCCATCTGCTGTTCCTCTACCGTCCACCACCCAGCCCAAAGAACCAGCTTAAAAACCATGTGTTTGTAGAAGAGTTTCCAGACCTCCTTGCCTACTGTAACACCTTGAAAGGCTGTTTCATCATTGCAGGAGACTTTAATTTTCATTATAATGAACCTAACCAGACCCACACTGCTAAACTGATAAGCTCTTTGAACTCCTTTGGCTTGACCCAATCTATCGACACTCCAACCCACGAAAAAGGCAACATCCTCGATTGGGTTGTTCATAGAACTGACCAGTCCTTCATCAAATCCATTGAAATTGATTATACTCTTCCTTGGCCAACTTTCAATGACCAAGCCTCCACCCCAAACTACCTATGTCATGGTCAGAAAACTAGTTGATATCAACACCGTCGTCTTCAACGAAGATCTCCTGGCCGCTCTTCAGTCCTGTCCTCCAGCCTCTGCTGACGACCTCAATCGGACTATTAGTGATCTGCTGGACATGCACGCCCCCGCCACCAGACGTAGGGTATCCCAGAGACCACCATCGCCCTGGTTTTCTGCCGTTGGCCCTGATCTTCTTAAGGCCAAACGTGAACGCCGTCGTGCTGAAAGACGGTGGCTGAAGAACAGCATTACTATCAATAAACAGATTTTTCAGGCTGCCAACAAAACTGTCAATGCTATAGTTGACTCTGCTAAGTCTGCCTTTTACAATGCGAAAATTATTGCATGTTCTACATCAAAACAGCTATATTCCGTTACTAATACCCTCCTTGGCAAATCAGATAAATCTCCTCTCCCATCATGCTTTCCCCCTGCCCGTCTAGCACAACATTTTTCAGATTTTTTCATTGATAAAATTAGGTCCATCCGTTCCAGTCTTGACTCCCAGCCCATCTCTCAACCTCCTATTCCCGACCCTCTGTTTCAAGGCACACCACTTATTTCTTTTCAGCCTGCTTCTGAAACTACTATCCGCAATGTAATCCGCCATTCTGACATCAAGACCTGTGAGCTTGATCCTCTTCCAGCATCTATCTTAACACACTGCCTAGATACTTTGCTCCCTCACTTCACAACTGTCATCAACAATTCCCTGTCATCTGGTATCTTTCCCACTTCCTTCAAATCTGACCTGGTCAGACCTCTTTTAAAGAAACCTAGTCTTGACCCCAATAACCTCAAAAACTATCGACCTGTTTCCAACCTACCTTTCTTATCCAAAGTCCTTGAAAAAATTGTTCTCGCACAGATCTCTGATCATATCACCGCCAACAACCTCTCTTACCCTTATCAGTCGGCTTATCGCACTGGACACAGCCCTGAAACTGCTCTTGTAAAAATTGCAAATGATATTCTGACTGCTCTTGATCAAAATCAAATCTCTCTTCTATCTCTCCTTGATCTCTCAGCTGCATTCGACACCATCGACCATTCTATCATGCTCACACGTCTCCATAAAGTGTTCGGTATCTCTGACATCGCTCTGTCTTGGTTCCAGTCCTACCTCTCCAATCGCACTCAAACAGTCTCTGTCTGTTGTTCATCCTCTGCACCCGCTACCCTCCAGTTTGGTGTGCCCCAAGGCTCTGTTTTAGGTCCCATCCTATTTGTGCTGTACACACAACCCCTCTCTGAAATTATGCGACTTCACTCTATGTCCCATCATAGCTTTTCTGATGACAACCAACTCTATACTTCTGGTTCCCTCCCACAACTGCCCTCTATAATCAGACAAACCCAAGGCTGCATTTCTGATGTTCATTCCTGGATGACTGTAAACAAACTTCAACTCAACCCCATTAAAACTGAACTTAGCCTTATCTCTCCCACCACATTGGCTAAGTGTTCTTCCCTTCCTCTGTCTGTCTCTCTGCTTGGATCTGACATTCCACTAT
>JAPXFY010000034.1:40029405-40041905 GCA_030674185.1 Monoplex corrugatus
ACTAGTCACAACAGAAAAACCCAAAGGGAAAAACAGCACCAGGTAAACACAGGGAGAACATATTGGACAGACTTGCAGAGTGCATGAGGACAGAGAGGGCGGGAGATGTACTTGCAGCGACAAGGGATAAATTAGAATGGAAGGCCATGATCGCCAACGCCATGCGGCAAGGCACATGATGATGATGATGATGATGATGGTGGTGGTGGTGGTGGTGAGAACGGCCTCAGGAGAGGCAGCAAACGTGTTTTGTGTGTTTGATATTGTTCCTTTTTTAAAGGCCAATGTTTTCTGTGTTTTGACATTTCCATTTAAAACTTATCATTGTTTATACATTGACAAACCAATCAAAGGCGGGGGGGGGGAGGGAGGGAGAGGGGGGGGGGAATCAGAAAGACAGCAAACAAAAAGAACACAAAGCAAGAACAGACAGCTGTTTACCTGTCGAAAACACAAAGCAAAGACATAGAGTTGTTCACCTGTTGAACACAAAGAAAGGACAGAGTTGTTCACCTATTGAACACAAAGAAAGGACAGACGGTTGTTCACCTATTGAACACAAAGCAAGGACAGACGGTTGTTCACCTATTGAACACAAAGCAAGGACATAGAGTTGCAGGAAATAGGTCAAATGTTTGTGAGAGTGAACAACACGATGAAACCAGTAGAGGCAGACACAGGGCAGGTCACTGTGACCCAGCATTGATTAACCAGGCACAGTAGACCACAGGACAGGCATACTTACTGGCAGAACAGTCAATTCAGGGAATGGTGAAGGAACAAGACAGGCATACTTACAAGCAGAACAGTCAATTCAGGGAATAGTGAAGGAACAAGACAGGCATACTTACAAGCAGAACGGTCAATTCAGGGAATGGTGAAGGAACAAGACAGGCATACTTACTGGCAGAACGTCAATTCAGGGAATGGTGAAGGAACAAGACAGGCATACTTACAGGCAGAACAGTCAATTTAGGGAATGGTGAAGGAACAAGACAGGCATACTTACAGGCAGAACAGTCAATTCAGGGAATGGTGAAGGAACAAGACAGGCATACTTACAGGCAGAACAGTCAATTTAGGGAAGTGAAGAACAAGACAGGCATACTTACAGGCAGAACGTCAATTCAGGGAATGGTGAAGGAACAAGACAGGCATACTTACTGGCAGAACAGTCAATTCAGGGAATAGTGAAGGAACAAGACAGGCATATTTACAGGCAGAACAGTCAATTCAGGGAATGGTGAAGGAAGGGAGTGCAGTGACCAATTATCATCATCATTATCATTCATCATCATCATCATCATCATCATCATCATTATCATCATCATCATCACTTATTATGCCGCATGGCGTTGGCGATCATGGCCCTCCATATGCATCTATCCCTTGTCGCCGCAAGTACGTCTTCCACCCTCTCTGTCATCAGCCACCCTGCAAGTCCGTTCAATATTTTTTCCTTGGGTCTACCTGGTGTTCTCTTTCCCTCCAGCTTTCCTGTTGTGACCAGGTGCTCTAATTCCGCTTTCCTCACTGGCCAGTGCAGACTGATTTCAATGTTGAAACTCTAGTGGAACAACAACTGACATGTATACAGTAGAAAACGGAGATATTACGCCAGCTGCCTCAAAAGCTTGATCAAAAAGTAGCAGGAACTCTTGATGCCACCCTCTGAGACAATGTGTATTCTTGGGATCCACCACGTGGACCACGCTGAAACAAACGCCTCTGTAGTGACCAGACTGTATTTATTCAACAGATACTTTCTTGTTCATCTGTCGGCTGGACAATGACGCAATGAACTATGATTTCTACTACGATATGGTGTCCATGTCGTGGATGGTCTTGCGCATATCGAGCTCGAACAAGATTGAGGCAACCGACATGTGGTTTCTACGAAGAATGTTGAGGGTTCCATGGACAGCAAAGAAAACAAACAAGACAGTCTTGATGGAGGCAGGCACAAGAAGATCATTGATAAGGAAGATTAGGAAAAGACAAGCAACATTTATAGACCATTTTATGAGGAAAGGGAATTTAGAGCACCTGGTCACAACATGAAAGCTGGAGGGAAAGAGAGCACCAGGTAGACCCAGGGAGAAAATACTGATCGGACTTGCAGGGTGGCTGAGGACAGAGAGGGTGGAAGATGTGCTTGCGGTGACAAGGAATAGATGCATATGGAGGGCCATGATCGCCAACGCCATGCGGCAGGGCACATGATGATGATGAGGGTATCGAGTTCGTTAATATTGTTTCGATTCTTCCATGTAACACCCTTCCTTAACCCCCCCCCCTCCCCTTTACAATAGGATATACAAATATAAAAGACAGAAACACAGAGTTGCTCACCTGCCGAACTGTCAGACCTGTGGTTGGCGTGACCCCTTGGGATGTGTAGGTATCTCCACTCATCACTGTTCTCCACCGCACACTACCACATCTCTCTCCTTCCGCCCCCATCTTGCCCTTCCCTCCCTCCCCCTTGTCCTCTGACCCTTTAAGCTCTGACCTCTCGTCTTTCACACTGCTGGCTGACCACATGGATGAGCTGTGACCGTCTTGGCCGGAAGAAGTACCGGAGTGATTCCCCTTGTCGAGAAACTCTGGGAAGTAATTTCCCTTGCACTGGTTAAAGATATAGTTTCCATCCAGTTCGTCGTAATCTCCGCTGTCCCCTAATTCGTTGTGCTCGTTGTCCACGTCACGTGTTTGTGGTTTGTTGTATTGGTAACGTGATAATTGTGTGTTGGTGTTGTGTTGTGTTGTGTTGGTGTTGTGTTGGTGTGTTGTGTTGGTGTTGTGTTGCTTGTGTGATGATCGTGTGACGTGTTGGTCTGATCGAGATTCTGTGTTGTTGTTGTTGTTGTTGTTGTTGTTATGGTGGTGGTGGTGGTGGTTGTGGTGGTGGTGGTGATGGTGGTGGTGGTGTGTTAATTCCGTGTTTTGTTGGTGCTGGACCACGTTGTGAGTCGTGTCGTTGATGGTGTACGGTAGGACATGATGGTTGTCAGAGACACGGCTGTATTCTTGTCTCCATGTCCCCATGTCGTCCAAAGTGCCGACGGTCGTTTGATCCTGCGAACTGGTACGGCTGTCCTGACCCTGCTGCAGTCCCCATGGCAACGGGTCTGCACGAGGAGGAGGGCTGTAAGCCTCGGACAAGAGCCAGGCCTCCATGGAAACCGTGCTGCTTGTGCTGTCTTTGGCAGACGGGCGGCTACGGGGGAGGGAGGTGGAATAAGGGGCTGACCTGTGGTCAACGTTGAAGACAGAGGGGGAGGAGGAGGTGGTGGACAGTGTGTCGTCTGTGTGACATCCCCTGGCCGCTGACCGCTCAGAACACGCCGATACTGACTCTGTTCGTGGAGATCCCAGCACTTCATCAGACGTTACGTCATCAGGCATGTTGCCCCACGACGATGACCCCTTCCTGTCTGTCCCCTGCACGTGCACGTCGCGTGATTCGTCATCATCAGCCAATGAAAATGGAGCAGCGTCAATGACGCTGAAAGCGGACATTACTTCTTCCAGCAGTGTGGGGGATTCCCGATGGTCTGATGACGTTGTTGCCGTCTGCTTCTCCACCACCACTGCCCTCACTGCTTCTGACGTTTGGTGACTCTTTGACGTCTCAGCAGGCTCTGACGTTTTATGATTGTTTGACGTCATAGCAGGTTGTGACGTTTTGTGACTCTTTGACGTCTTCGCAGGCTTTGACGTCTTGTGACTGTTTGACGTCTTGGCAAGCTTTGACGTTATGTGACTCTTTGACGTCTTCACAGGCTCTGACGTTATGTCACTCTTTGACGTCTTAGCAGGATCTGACGTTATATGACTCTTTGACGTCTTAGCAGACTGTGACGTTTTGTTGTTTGACGTCTTAGTAGGCTCTGACGTTGTGTGACTGTTTGACGTCTTAACAGGCCGTGGCGTTTTGTGATTCTTTGACGTCGTAACAGGCTGTGACGTTTGGTGACTGTTCAACGTCTTAGCAGGTTCTGACGTATGGGAGTAAAAACTGGTCACGTGATTAGCACTGAGCGCCATCTTGTGTCCCGATGTTGGCGATGACATCATCAGAGATCCGTTCGTCTTGATCTTCATCATTCCTCCACGACATTCTGCTGACGTCATGCCTTCCTGAAACTCTGCTGACGACAAGCCTTCTACAGACTTTGCTGATGTCACACCTTCCTGAAATTTTCCTGACGCCACTCCGCCTTGAAATTTAGCTGACGTCACATTAGTCCAGTAGTCTGGACTCGTCACATCGGAATGGAAGTCTATTGACGTCATAGTGGGGCAAAACGTCAGCAAGCTACTCTGGCCATAAGCCGCCGCACCGGATTTCTGGCCATTGGTCACAACACTGGATTTCAGGTCACTGGTCATGATACTGGATTTTTGGCCATAAGTCAAACCTTTGGATTTCTGGCTATTTGGTAATGTATTGAATTTTTGACCATTTGTCAAACTACTGGATTTTTGGCCATTTGTCAAACTATTGGATTTCTGGCCATTTGTCAAACTACTGGATTTTTGGCCATATGTCAAAGTATTGGATTTTTGGCCATTTGTCAAATTAGTGGGTTTCTGACTGTTAGTGACATTGAGGGGGGAGATGGAAGGGGTCAGATCCCGTACATCAGGATCAGTGACAAGTTGTCCCCCTTGCCAGCAATATGAAGGCGTGATGACAGGAGAGAGGAAGGACGGGGGAGAGGAAGGGAGAGGGAATGATTGGGGAGAGGAAGGGAGAGGGAATGATTGGGGAGAGAAAGGGAGAGGGAAGGAGGGAAGCGGGGACGGGGGAGGGAAGGGAGTGAGCGAGGTGAAGGCCCTCCGCCCAGGATCGACAGCACAGTCCGCCTGCTGTTGCTGGTACTGGGCGCACGTGCGGAGAATCTCCTCCAGCCCCTGAGTGTCCATCTCTTCCTGCCCGTACGTGGCCAGCCTCTCCCCTCCAGGACCCTGCACGCGCTCTGCACGCGGAAGCGTGACGGTGTGGGCGGTGGGCGGAGCGAGGGGCGTGTCCACGAAGTCGTAGTCCCTCTCGCGGAGTGCGGCACGGACGGAGAGGTCAGAGGTCCTGTGTGGATCCTGGAAGGTGTGCATGTGCGGATTCCCTGACGGCTTGACCTGTCCGTCACCCACACGGTCAGCGTCCAGCCAGCTGATGGACGTGGGGTCCGGGAACGGCGGGCAGGCCGTCAGTGACGTCATGTCGTCTGTGACGTCATAGGGGGACGGAGGCGAGGCGCCGCCTTCCAGCAGCGTGGGGGACATGAGGCAAGATGGCTGTCTGTGATCGAGGTCACCCCCTCCAACACCGTTCCACGCGACCCCGGGAGGGTGGGAGGAGAGGGGGGAGATGTAGAGGGGGTGAGGGTGGTGGTGGTGGGCGTGTTCGTGGTGAGAGAGACCCATGGGGAAGATGGTGGGTGCCGATGTCGTGTGACACAGCATGGCCGTCAGTCTCAGACAGACAGACAGGGAGCACGCCGTGGGCGGCACCCAACCATTCCCCCTGTCCCTGCAGAAGAGCGGCGGGAACGCGCGTGGTCACCGTGTCCTTGGTGAACACCTTCTCCCCCACAAACCCTGATGACGTCACTCCCGCCCACACTGACGTCAGGTCCTGCGGGTGGTGCAGCATGTGGTGTAACTCTCGGGCCTGGTCCTCTGTAGGGCTGTAGTGCGTCGTGACGTCATAATGCCCCTGCTGGTGGCCTTGTGACGTCATTCTCAGACGTCGGTCTTCCGCTTGTGACCTGCAAAAGAAGATCAAGCCATACAGGTGTTCTCTTTTAAATTCCTTTTCTTTATCCCCTCTTCAGAATGTAGCGCTGAAAATACACTGGATACCTTGACATATACACGCGCACTCGTGCAAACACACACACACACACACACACACACACACACACACACACACACACACACACACACACACACACACACTCACACACACACACACATACACACACACACACACAACACTCACACACACACACACACACACACAGACAAACGAACTAACAAACAGCCACAACAACAATACGGCATGATCTGTTTTACATCATGGAAAATTCTGTTTTGTGGGGATGCTGGAGGCTCTTTCCTATATAAATAAATTCTCCACCTTCTGGAAATTCTGTGCTAGAAATTTCCTCTTTTCTGTCACTCTCTTTGTTTCTACCTTGTTCCTTTCCTTTCTGTCATTTCTTCCTAGCATTTTTTCTGCCATGCTGGTCCATTTACCTGCATGTGTTCAATAAAGTCTTACATACTTGCTTTTAGAAGTGATGATTGGGTACATGCATTAAGTGCGGTTTTGGCTCTATGAGAATGAAATATGTGGAAGCAATTTGTAGGTAATTAGGCCTGTTTTTTTAAAATATATTTTAGTGTCCTTAGTTATGTTTAAATTTGTATTTACGTATGTTTTTTTTTTCATCCCATGTGTGATTAATTGGACGGAGTGGTCAACGCCAGGGGCATCTCCTTAGACCAGGGGCATCTTCTTAGATTGTGTGCGCGAATGCGTTGCTATGTGTACTTAATTTTCGTTTCTATTTTTTTTTCCAGTAGAAGTATTGTGAAAATTTTGAAACAGGTTATAGCCCTGATGTGGCTCTGCACAGTCGGTTGGGCTTTAAGCAGCTATAACAGTAATAATCGTAGAATTTATCTCACTTCCCTCAAGTTATCGCATGTGTCTCCCATTCATGCTCCAGCCACAACCCGTCTTTTACCTGACCGCCCCCCTACCCCCTGGCTCACTCATGAGATTGCCTGTGCAAAACGTGCCCGCCGCAGAGCAGAGCGCCGTTGGCGCAAATCCAAACTCACTGTACACAGGCAACTTTTCCAAGCCTCTAAAACAAAAGTATCCACCCTCATTGCATCAGCAAAAACAAGCTATTTCCAAACCAAAATCCTGAATGCCTCTTCTTCAAAAGAACTCTTTACAACCATGAATCATCTCCTTGGCACACGAAAAGATTTACCTCTCCCAACAAAGCATACAAATGAAGAACTCCCATCTGTATTCTCCAAGTATTTCACCACCAAAATACAAACTCTTCGTGACAGGCTTGACAGGACACCCTGTCAACCATGCCCACCTGACCCTTCCTTCTCTGGCACACCTCTTACTACTTTTACCCCAGTCTCACAAGAAGAAATTTTCAACACAATCAGATCCATGTCGTTCAAAACCTGCCGAACTGGATCCTCTTCCAGGTTCTCTCTACTCCGACTGTCTCCCTACTCTCCTCCCATCCATCACTGACATCATCAACACTTCTTTTCAAACTGGAACTGTCCCAGATTCTTTCAAGTCTGCTATTGTTCACCCTCTCCTCAAGAAACACAATTTAGACCCAAATGAACTGAAAAATTACCGGCCTATCTCTAATCTCTCTTTCTTGTCAAAACTCCTTGAAAAAGTCGTCCTCAACCAGCTGAACTCTCACCTGTCTGCCAACAATCTCCTCAATCCTTTCCAGTCAGCATACCACCAGTGCCATAGCACTGAAACTGCCCTACTACACATTCTCAACAATCTCCTCCTTGCAACTGATACTGGCAAAGTCTCTCTCCTCACACTCCTTGATCTGTCTGCAGCCTTCGATACCATTGACCATGGTATTCTCCTTTCTAGACTTCATCATACATTTGGCATCTCTGACATTGCTCTCTCCTTTTTCACTTCGTATTTATCAAACAGAAAACAAACTGTTCTCATCAATGGCACTTACTCTCAACCTGCATACCTGACCTGTGGTGTTCCACAAGGATCTGTCCTTGGCCCTGTTCTTTTCACTCTTTACACCTCCCCCCTGTCCACCATCATCAACTCCCACTCTATAAAACACCACTTCTATGCTGATGACACCCAACTTCAAGACAGTGACTCACCTGATAATATACAGCGCCTGTTGACTCGCACCACTGAGTGTTACTCGGACATTAAGAACTGGATGACGTTCAACAAACTTCAGCTTAATGACGACAAGACAGAAGCTATCCTCATTGGCACCCGTCAGAAACTTTCTCAGCTGCCTCCTCTTTCTCTCCCATTATGTAACACATCAGTCCCAATTTCTGATTCAGCTAAAAACCTTGGTGTCTGCATTGACTCTACCCTCTCCATGAACAACTTTGTTTCTCAAACTGCCAGATCTTGCTACTATCATCTCCATCGTATAAGGCTGATCAGGAAGTATCTCTCTGTCGAAACAACTGCAAAACTCGTTCTCTCCTTCATAATGTCTCGCATTGACTATTGCAATTCACTCCTGTCTGGTCTTCCTGCCTCCACCATTCACATCCTACAGCACATTCAAAACAATGCTGTACGCCTTGTACTCAAAAAGAAAAAAGCTGACCACATATCTCCTCTCCTGGCACAACTTCACTGGCTCCCTGTATCAAAGCGCATACAGTA
This sequence comes from Monoplex corrugatus, assembly GCA_030674185.1. Classification (NCBI taxonomy): domain Eukaryota; kingdom Metazoa; phylum Mollusca; class Gastropoda; order Littorinimorpha; family Ranellidae; genus Monoplex; species Monoplex corrugatus. The sequence continues at coordinate 40,037,861 of JAPXFY010000034.1, forward strand.
CAAACTAGACACCATGTGCTACAAAAGCCTCAATAACGCAGCCCCCGATTACCTGTCAAGCCTACTTGAGATCTATCTTCCCTCACGTACCCTCCGCTCTGCCTCCGATCCTCTGACTTTTCGCTTTCCACGCACTAAGCTCAATACCTATGGTCCACGAGCCTTCTCTGTTTCTGGTCCACTCTCCTGGAACAAACTTCCTCTCTCAGTCCGTCAGCAACCTACTTTTGTCTCCTTCAAGTCCGCTCTCAAAACTCACCTTTTCTCCTCCGCATAAAATCCTAACCTCACTCAACCTCCCCCCCCCCCCCTCTGCAGCCTGTCTCCGCTCGGAGGGGAATCACATGGTTATCACATGGACACACGCAAACCAACAGACAGGGACTGGGAGCAACAAAAATGCAGTGGTGGTCCAAAGCCAAAGGGAAGGAAAAAAGAGACATGATCATACAGGAGTTGAAGGAAGAAGAAGATGTCAAAAGAGTGCAGAAGGCAGTCCAGCAAGGTCAACAGGGGCAATGGACAACATGGGACAGTGCACTCCAAAGAAGTCTCAGCTGGAACGATATGTGGCACATGGCTCCTCTAAGGATAAGCTTCCTCCTCAGATCTGTATATGACCTGCTCCCCTCGAATGCAAACTTAGTGAAATGGGGGAAATCAGACGACCCAGCATGTCCGCTCTGTCAGAAGAAACAAACAGTGGAACATGTCCTAAGCTCTTGCAAAGTAGCGCTAGCCCAAGGAAGGTATACATGGAGGCACAACCAAGTTCTGAAAATGATCACAGACGTGGTTAGCGAAAAAACCATGACCCCAAACGCACCAATTGCTATGACAACGTTCTACAAAGCAGGAGGGAAACAGGTCTGGCCCGAAAGTGCTATGACAACCAGCACATTGCCAAAGGGTCTTCTGGATGGAGCAGTCGACTGGGAGTGTACAGCAGACCTCCCAGAGTGGAGAAATTACCCAGATGTCATCAGCAAGACAGGCATGAGACCAGACATCGCTCTCCACTCTGACTCCTCGAAACAAGTGATTCTGATAGAACTCACTGTGCCATACGAAAGCAGAATGGAAGAAGCACATATCTACAAGACCGAAAAATACGCCGGTCTTGCCAGCACCCTGAAGAAAGCAGGTCTGCGGGTCAAAATCTTCGCCATAGAGGTCGGGGCAAGAGGGTTTGTGGGCACCTCCGCTTATGATCTCATGAAACAACTCGCCATTTCTGGGAAGAAGAGGACTAGAGCCCTTAAAGCGATGGCAGAGGCAGCAGAAAGGAGCTCAAGCTGGATCTGGGCAAGGAGGAACCAAAAGTGAACTTCATAAGGATTAAATTCCCTACAGATGATGTGTGCCCCGTTAGCACATTGGTAAAACCGCGTACCGCAGTTCTGAAGCGCAGAATCGCCCAGGTTCGCTCCCCGGCGTGGGAAAAATAAAAATAAAAATAGACAACAGCAGAAGGGCATCCAGGAGTCATGACCTGGATGTGGCCCGGCCCCCCGAGAGTGTAAGGAATTCAGGGCCGAAACACTTGTCTAAAGGGGGTTACTTCTCTGAAGACCTTCTGTTGTCTAGCTCTCCCTAGAGTTTCTTATCTATCTTTCTACCTATAATTGTATATGCTATGCTCTCTATAATTTTCCATTGCTTTTATTCTTGCTTTTATTGCTTTTATTCTTTCTCCCCATTTATAGCCATGCGTGTGTGTGTGTGTGTGTGTGTGTGTGTGTGTGTGTGCATGCGTGTGTGTGTGCGTGCGTGCGTGCGTGCGTGCGTGCGTGCGTGCGTGCGTGCGTGTGTGTCTGCTTCAGCGCTTAGATTTGATTTTATCAAGATTTTGCGCTATATAAATATTGTAATTATTATTAATTATTATTATTATTATTATTAGTTACGATAATTCACAAACACTTGATGATGTCACACACAAAAGTAACATGTCATGATCAATTTTACAGTGTAGAATATATCTTCACTTCCCTGAAGTCATCGCATTTGTCTCCCCTGCTTTTCAGTGACCATAATTCACAAACACTTGATGATGAAACAGCCTTTTCAGGCGGCAATTTCCTGCTCCCTGTCATGTATAAGGCTGCCAGACTTTCTGGTGGCGTAGTTTTCCCCCTGGAGTGCTGATCGCTTGTGTGATCTCGTCAAGCACTTGATTGTGCCTCCATGTGTACACTCCTTGCGTTAGCGCTACCTTGCTTGAGCTCAGGACATGTTCCTTTCATTCATTTTTAACCAGATATATACCAAGACACGTACTATTAGCCAAGCAAAATAATTTATATCAGACTTTTGCATTCAAAACATATGCAAAACGTCCATGTCTTGAACAAGGGTCCATGTGCATGAATTATAGACACTGTCAACATTGTATAAAATACATATGTAAACATTCATACCTGGTCATAAAGAAACCACGTATATTTGTCATAAAGAAACAAGGAGTCTTATTAACCCTTTGACTTGATGGAACACCCTGTCCCCCACCAGCATCCTGCATTGTCAACCACGCTAGCAAAGCCAAATCTTTACCCTTTGATTTCCCAACCATGTCCACCAGCATCCTGCATTGTCAACCATGCTAGCAAAGCAAAACTTAACCCTTTGACTCCCTCACCCTGTCCACCAGTATCCCTGCATTGTCAACCACGCTAACCAAAACTTAACCCTTTGACTCCCTCATCCTGTCCACCAGCATCATGCATTGTCAACCATGCTAGCAAAGCGAAACTTAACCCTTTGACTTTCCAACCATGTCCACCAGCATCCCTGCATTGTCAATCATGCTAACAAAGCAAAAACTTAACCCTTTGACTCCCTCACCCTGTCCACCAGCATCCTGCTTTGTCAACCACGCTAGCAAAGCCAAAACTTAACCCTTTGACTTTCCAACCATGTCCACCAGCATCGTGCATTGTCAATCATGCTAGCAAAGCAAAAACAACTCTTTGACTCCCTCACCCTGTCCACCAGTATCCTGCTTTGTCAACACGCTAGCAAAGCCAAAACTTAACCCTTTGACTTCCCCAACTATGTCCACCAGCATCGTGCATTGTCAATCATGCTAGCAAAGCAAAAACTTAACCCTTTGACTCCCTCACCCTGTCCACCAGCATCCTGCATTGTCAATCGTGCTAGCAAAGCAAAACTTAACCCTTTGATTCCCTCACCCTGTCCACCAGCGTTCCTGCATTGTCAACCATGCTAGCAAAGCAAAAACTTAACCCTTTGACTCCCTCACCCTATCCACCAGTTTCGTGCAGGGTTAAGTTTTTGCAGTTGGTGGATATGGTGCGTGAGTCAAAGGGTCAAATTTCATCATGAACAAGGGACAGATATGGCGGCCATTTGTCTGTAAAAGCGTGTAAATTGAACCTCAATTTTGTATCATATTCTTCTCTCTGGTATTTTGTGGTCAGATATCTTGTAATAGCAAATGGCGGCGTCTGGTAAACTTAATTGAGTTTGCTATTGTAAATATTCATTTTTCTAAAATGATTGTTACATAAAATATTGAGTACTAGCAGACATGAACAAAAGAAGACAAAAACACAATGGCCATGTGTCACGTAGCAAGAACACCGACCTCATGGCAGCCATCTTTCAAAGGAGGCGAAAAGGAAGAAAGGCAGACCTCCAATCTCATACACCGAGAACATAACCAACATCAGTGGCCTAAATATTCAAGAAGTTGTCCACAAAAGTCAAGACAGAGCCATTAGGAGGAGAGTAGCTGTGTCACAAAGTGCAGCGGCCAACACTGAACCCAGTGACGCCGACAGGTGAGACAGGTGAGACAGGTGAGACAGGTGATTGAGTCCACGTGCATGTTTTCAACAGAACCAAACGAGATTCAGTTTTCAGTGAATCTGATGTTTACACAAGTGACGCATTTTGACCTCAATAATCATTCTGTCCTTTCCCAGAATATGTTTGACATATGATCACTGCCAAAACAGCATTCAAGAAAACGAAAAGAATTCTTACCAGCAAATGCCTATCAGTTAATATCAGGAAGAGAGTT
>JAPXFY010000034.1:40049405-40051905 GCA_030674185.1 Monoplex corrugatus
TAAACAATGTCCTGTCTGTCAGTAAACAAATGTCTGTCAGTAAACAATGTCTGTCAGTAAACAATGTCTGTTGTCAGTAAACAATGTCTGTCTGTCAGTAAACAATGTCCTGTCTAGTAAACAATTCCTGCTGTCAGTAAACAATGTCTGTCTGTCAGTAAACAATGTCTGTCTGTCAGTAAACATATCCCGTCTGTCAGTAAACAATTGTCTGTCAGTAAAACAATGTCTGTCTGTCAGTAAACATTTCTGTCTGTCAGTAAACAATGTCCTGTCTGTCAGTAAACATCTGTCTGTCAGTAAACAATGTCTGTCTGCAGTAAACAATGTCTGTCTGTCAGTAAACAATGTCCTGTCTGTCAGTAAACAATGTCTGTCTCAGTAAACAATGTCTTGTCAGTAAACAATGTCCTGTCTGTCAGTAAAATACAATAAAAGTCCTGTCTGTCAGTAAACAATGTCCTGTCTGTCAGTAAACAATGTCCTGTCTGTCAGTAAACAATTCCTGTCTGTCAGTAAACAATGTCCTGTCTGTCAGTAAACAATGTCTGTCTGTCATAAACAATGTCTGTCTGTCAGTAAACAATGTCTGTCTGTCAGTAAACAATGTCTGTCTGTCAGTAAACAATGTCCTGTCTGTCAGTAAACAATGTCTGTCTGTCAGTAAACAATGTCTGTCTTCAGTAAACAATGTCCTGTCTGTCGTAAACAATGTCCTGTCTGTCAGTAAACAATGTCCTGAAAAAAAAAAAAAAAAAAAAAAAAAAAAAAAAAAAAAAAAAAAAAAAAAAAAAAAAAAAAAAAAAAAAAAAAAAAATAAACAATGTCCTGTCTGTCAGTAAACAATGCCTGTCTGTCAGTAAACAATGTCCCGTCTGTCAGTAAACAATGTTCCTGTCTGTCATAAACAATGTCTGTCTGTCAGTAAACAATGTCCTGTCTGTCAGTAAACAATGTCCTGTCTGTCAGTAAACAATGTCCTGTCTGTCAGTAAACAATCTGTCTCAGTAACAATGTCCGTCTGTCAGTAAACAATGTCTGTCTCAGTAAACAATGTCTGTCTGTCAGTAAACAATGTCCTGTCTGTCAGTAAACAATGTCTGTCTGTCAGTAAACAATGTCCCGTCTGTCAGTAAACAATGTCTGTCTGTCAGTAAACAATGTCTGTCTGTCAGTAAACAATGTCTGTCTGTCAGTAACAATGTCCTGTCTGTCAGTAAACAATGTCCTGTCTGTCAGTAAACAATGTCCTGTCTGTCAGTAAACAATGCCCTGTCTGTCAGTAAACAATGTCCTGTCTGTCAGTAAACAATGTCTGTCTGTCAGTAAACAATGCCCTGTCTGTCAGTAAACAATGTCTGTCTGTCAGTAAACAATGCCCTGTCTGTCAGTAAACAATGTCTGTCTGTCAGTAAACAATACCTTGTCTGTCAGTAAACAATGTCTGTCGTCCAGTAAAAAATGCTCTGTCTGTCAGTAAACAATGTCCTGTCTGTCAGTAAACAATGTCCTGTCTGTCAGTAAACAATGTCCTGTCTGTCCAGTAAAGCAATGCCTGTCTGCCAGTAATTCCCTGTCTGTCAGTAAACAATGCCTTGTCTGTCAGTAAACAATGTCTGTGTCAGTAAACAATGCCCTGTCTGCCAGTAAACAATGTCCTGTCTGTCAGTAAACAATGCCCTGTCTGCAGTAATTCCCTGTCTGTCAGTAAACAATGCCCTGTCTGTCAGTAAACAATGTCCTGTCTGTCAGTAAACAATGCCTGTCTGTCAGTAAACAATGCCCTGTCTGTCAGTAAACAATGCCTGTTGTCAGTAAACAATGTCCTGTCTGTCAGTAAACAATGTCCCTGTCTGTCAGTAAACAATGCCCTGTCTGCCAGTAAACAATGTCTGTCTGTCAGTAAACAATGCCCTGTCTGTCAGTAAACAATGTCCTGTCTGTCAGTAAACAATGCCCTGTCTGCCAGTAAACAATGTCTGTCTGCCAGTAAACAATGCCCTGTCTGCCAGTAAACAATGTCCTGTCTGCCAGTAAACAATGCCCCTGTCTGCCAGTAAACAATGTCTGTCTGTCAGTAAACAATGTCTGTCTGTCAGTAAACAATGTCTGTCTGTCAGTAAACACTTCATTGTCTGTCGGTAAATATTTCCTACACCTCTTAAAGAAATCTCTACATGCCAGTCAACAATTCTTTATCTACCAGTCAACAATTCTTATTTGCCTGTCAACAATTCCCTGTAGAAGCTTCGACTGTTCTCCTCAGTTTGACCAGACAGTCGAACTGAATGTCTAGTCCTTCGGAAGGGGATGAAAAACGAGTCAGACCTGTGTGCCTTCTGGCTGTGCTCGCTAAAGATCCCACGGCAGTTGAAAATTGTGAAGAGTAGGGCGTTGCCTGGCTGCCTAGATATAAAACATTTGAGATAGGTTGATTTCCCGGGTCCCCCCCCCCCCCCCTGGAGACCAATCAGCCCCCTTGCCTGTCTGAAGTCTTGGT
>JAPXFY010000034.1:40059405-40064405 GCA_030674185.1 Monoplex corrugatus
CTCCCTATCACTCCTCTCCCTCTCTCTCCCTATCCCACTGTCCCTCTCTCTCCCTATCACTCCTGTCCCTCTCTCTCCCTATCCACCTGTCCCTCTCTCTCCCTATCCCACCTGTCCCTCTCTCTCCCTATCACTCCTGTCCCTCTCTCTCCCCTATCACTCCTGTCCCTCTCTCTCCCTATCACTCCTGTCCTCTCTCTCCTATCCACCTGTCCCTCTCTCTCCCTATCACTCCTGTCCCTACTCTCCCTATCACCTGTCCCTCTCTCTTCCTATCCCACCTGTCCCTCTCTCTCCTATCACTCCTGTCCCTCTCTCTCCTATCACTCCTTTCCTCTCTCTTCCTATCACTCTGTCCTCTCTCTCCCTATCACCTGTCCCTCTCTCTCCCTATCACTCCTGTCCCTCTCTCTCCCTATCATCTCCTGTCCCTCTCTCTCCCTATCCACCTGTCCCTCTCTCTCCCTATCACTCTCTGTCCCTCTCTCTCCCTATCACTCATGTCCCTCTCTCTCCTATCACTCCTGTCCCTCTCTCTCCATATCACCCCTGTCCCTCTCTCTCCCTATCATCCTGCTCTCTCTCTCCTATCCACCTGTCCCTCTCTCTCCTATCACTCCTGTCCCTCTCTCTCCTTCACCTCAGTCCCTCTCTCTCCCTATCACTCCTGTCCCTCTCTCTCCTATCACTCCGTCCCTCTCTCTTCCTATCCAACCTGTCCCTCTCTCTCCCTATCACTCCTGCCCTCTTTCCCTCTCCTCTCACTATCCCCTCTCCCTCTTGTCCCTCTCTCTCCTATCACTCCTGTCCCTCTCTCTCCTATCCTCCTGTCCTCTCCTCTCTCCTATCACTCCTGTCCCTCTCTCTCCCTATTCCTCTCTTCTCCTGCCTCTCTCCCTGATCCCCTCCTTCCCTCTCTCTCCTATCACTCCGTCCCTCTCTCTCTCCCTATCCACTCTGTCCCTCTCTCTCCCTATCCCCTGTCCCTCTCCTCCTGTCCTCTTGTCCCTCTCTTCCTATCACTCTGTCCCTCCTCTTCCATCTCTTGTCCCTCTCTCTCCCTATCCTCCTGTCCCTCTCTCTCCCTATCACTCCTGTCCTCCTTGTCCCCTCTCTCTCCCTATCCTCCTGTCCTCTCTCTTCTACCTCTGTCCTCTCCTACACTCCTGTCCTCTCTTCCCTCTCTCTTCCTCCGTCCCTCTCTGTCCCTATCTCCCTGTCCCCCTCCTCTCCCTGTCCCTCTCCCTACTCTGTCCCTTCTCTCTCCCTATTCCTCCTGTCCCTCTCTCCCTATCCTCCTGTCCTCTTCTCCATCTGTCCCTCTCTCTCCTATCTCTGTCCCTCTATCCCACCTTCCCTCTTGTCCCTCTCTCTCCTATCACTCTGTCCCTCTTGTCCCTCTCTCTCCCTATCCCCTTTCCCTGTCCTCTCTCTCCCTATTCCTTCTGTCCCTCTTCAACCTTCACTCTCTGTCCTCTCCTGTCCTCTCTCAATCCCTATCCCTCTTGTCCCTCTCTCCCTTCCTCTGTCCCTCCTTCCTCCCCTCTCTCGTCCCTTCCACACCTGTCCCTTCCATTCTCTCTCCTATCACTCCTGTCCCTCTCCTCTCCTCCTATCCCTCTGTCCCTCTCTCTCCCTATCACTCCTGTCCCTCTCTTCCCTGCCCCTCTTGTCCCTCCTCTCCCTATCCCTCCTCTCCCTATCCTCTGTCCCTCTCTCTCCCTATCACTCCTGTCCCTCTCTCCTCCCTATCCTTGTCACCCTTCCCTCTTCTCTCCATATCCTCTGTCCCTCTCTCCCTATCCTCCTGTCCCTCCCTTTTTCCCTCTCTCTCCCTACCTCCCCCCCCCCCCCCCCCCCCCCCCCCCCCCCCCCCCCCCCCCCCCCCCCCCCCCCCCCCCCCCCCCCCCCCCCCCCCCCCCCCCCCCCCCCCCCCCCCCCCCCCCCCCCCCCCCCCCCCCCCCCCCCCCCCCCCCCCCCCCCCCCCCCCCCCCCCCCCCCCCCCCCCCCCCCCCCCCCCCCCCCCCCCCCCTTTTTTTTTTTTTTTTTTTTTTTTTTTTTTTTTTTTTTTTTTTTTTTTTTTTTTTTTTTTTTTTTTTTTTTTTTTTTTTTTTTTTTTTTTTTTTTTTTTTTTTTTTTTTTTTTTTTTTTTTTTTTTTTTTTTTTTTTTTTTTTTTTCCCCCTCTCTCCTATCACCTCCCTGTTCCCTTCTCTCTCCTTCCCTCCTGTCCTCCTGTCCTCCCTCCTCTGTCCCTCTCTCTCCCTATCCCTCTGCCTCTCTCTCCCTATCACTCCTGTCCCTCTTCTCTCTCCTATCCCTCCTCTGTCCCTCCCTCCCCTATCACTCCTCCTCTCCTCTCCTGTCCCTCTCTCTCCTTCCCTCCTTCCCTCTCCTCTCCCTATCCTCTCCGTCCCTCTGTCCCTCTCTCTCCTACTCCTCCTGTCCCTCTCCTCCCTATCCTCCTGTCCTCTCTCTCCTATCCTCCTCCTGTCCCTCTCTCTCCTATCCTCCTGTCCCCTCTCCTTCCCTCTGTCCCTCTCTCCTTTCTCTTCCTCTGTCCTCTCCCTATCACTCCTGTCCCTCCCTATCCCTTCCCTCTTCTCCATCCTCTGTCCCTCTCTCCTATCACTCCTGTCCCTCTCTCTCCTATCCTCCTGTCCCTCTTCTCTCTCCCTTCCCTGTCCCTCTCCTCTCTCTCCCTTCCCTCCTTCCTTCTCTCCTCTATCCCTCTGTCCCTCTCTCCCTCTCTCTTCCCTCTCTCTCCCTTCCTCTTCCTCTCCCTATCCTCTCTCCTCTCCTTCCCTTCCCCTTTCCCTCCCCTTCCCTCCTTCCTCTCTCTCCTATCCTCCTGTCCTCTCTCTCCTATCCCCTGTCCCTCTCTCCCCTATCCCCTTCCCCTTTCCCTTTGTCCTCTCTCTCCTATCCCTCTGTCCCTCTCTCTCTCCTCCCTTTCCCTCTCCTCTCCCTCCCTCTCCTATTCCCCTTCCTGTCCTCTTCTCTCCTACTCCCTCCTGTCCCTCTCTTCCTCTTGTCCTCCTGTCCCTCTCTCTCCCTATCCCTCCTCTTGTCCCTCTCTCTCCTATCCTCCTGTCCTCTCTCTCTCCTCCTTCCCTCTGTCCCTCTCCTACCTCCTGTCCCCTCTCCTCCTCCTTCCTCCTGTCTCTCTCCCGTCCTCCTCCCTTCCTCCTCCCTCTGATCCTCTCTCCTCCACCTCTCTCTCCTATCCCTCTCTGTCCCTCTCTCTCCTATCACACTCCTGTCCCTCTCTCTCCTATCCTCCTGTCCCTCTCTCTCCTATCACTCCGTCCTCTCTCTCCTCACTCCTGTCCCTCTTGTCCCTCTCTCTCCCATCCTCCTGTCCCTCTCTCCCTATACCCTCACTTGTCCCTCTCCCCTCTTCTCTCCCTCCTCCCCTTCCCTCCTTCCTCCTTCCTTCTCCCTATCACTCCTGTCCTCTGTCCTCTCTCTTCTCCTATCCTCTCTTCCCTCTCTCTCCTCTCTTCCCTCTGTCCCTCTCTCTCCTATCACTCCTGTCCCTCTTCCTCCTCATCCTCCTGTCCCTCTCTCTCTATCACTCCTTCCCTGTCCTCTCTCTCCCTATCACTCCTGTCCCTCCTGTCCCTCTCTTCCTCTATCACTCCTGTCCCTCCTCTCTCCCCTACCTCTCGTCCCTCTCTCTTCCTCTTCCCTCTTCCTCTCCTCTATCCCTCCTGTCCCTCTCTCCCTATCACTCCTGTCCTCTCTCTCCTATCCTCTGTCCCTCTCTCTCCTATCACTCCTGTCCCTCTCTCTCCCTATCACTCCTGTCCCTCCTCTCCCTATCACTCCTGTCCCTCTCTCTCCCTATCACTCCTGTCCCTCTCTCTCCCTATCACTCCTGTCCCTCTCTTCCTCCTTCCTCCTCCCTCCCTCTGTCCCTCTCTCTCCTATCACTCCTGTCCCTCTCTCTCCCTATCACTCCTGTCCTCTCTCTCCCTATCCTCTGTCCTCTCTCTCCCTTCCCTCTTCCTCTCTCTCCTCATTCACTCCTGTCCCTCTCTCTCCCTATCACTCTCCTCTCTCATCCCTCCCTCTTCCCCTCCTTCCCTCTTCTCCTCTTGTCCCTCTCTCTCCTATCCCCTGTCCCTCTCTCTCCCTATCACTCCTGTCCCTCTTGTCCCTCTCTCTCCCTATCCACTCCTGTCCTCTCTCTCCTAATCCACTCCTGTCCCTTCCTCTCCTCTCCTCCCACCTGTCACTTCTTCCCTATCCTCTGTCCCTCTTCTCTCCTCTCCTCTGTCCCTCTGTCCCTTCTGTCCCTCTCTCTCCCTATCCCACCTGTCCCTCTTGTCCTCCTCTCCCTATCACTCCTGTCCCCTCTCTCTCCTATCCCCTCTTGTCCCCTCTCCTCCCTATCACTCCTGTCCCTCCTCTCCCTATCACTCCTGTCCCTCTCTCTCCCTATCCCTCCATGTCCCTCTCTCCCTATCACTCCTGTCCCTCTCTCTCCTATCACTCCTGTCCCCTCTCTCCTATCACTCCTGTTCCTCTCTCCCTATCACTCCTGTCCCTCTCTCTCCCTATCCTCCTGTCCCTCTCTCCCTATCCCTCCTGTCCCTCTCTCCTCCTATCCACTTCTGTCCCCCTCTCCCTATCACTCCTGTCTCTCTCCTCTCTTCCCTTCCTATCTCCTGTCCCTCTCTCTCCCTATCCTTCCCTGTCCCTCTCTTCCTACACTCTGTCCCTCTCCCTATCACTCCTGTCCCTCTCTCCTATCACTCCTGTCCCTCTCTCCCTATCCTCCTGTCCCCTCATCCTCCCTCCCCTATCCCCTCCTGTCCCTCTCTCCCTACTCCTCCCTGTCCCTCTCTCCCTATCCCTCCTGTCTCTCTCTCCCTATCCCTCCTGTCCCTCTCTCCCTATCACTCCTGTCCCCCTCTCCCTATCACTCCTGTCCCTCTCTCCCTACTCCTCCTGTCCTCTCTCCCTATCCCTCCTGTCCCCCTCTTCCTATCCCTCC
>JAPXFY010000034.1:40079405-40086905 GCA_030674185.1 Monoplex corrugatus
CATAGATCTCAAGTAGGCTTGACAGGTAATCGGGGGCTGCGTTATTGAGGCTTTTGTAGCACATGGTGTCTAGTTTGTACTGTATGCGCTTTGATACAGGGAGCCAGTGAAGTTGTGCCAGGAAAGGAGATATGTGGTCAGCTTTTTTCTTTTTGAGTACAAGGCGTACAGCATTGTTTTGAATGCGCTGTAGGATGTGAATGGTGGAGGCAGGAAGACCAGACAGGAGTGAATTGCAATAGTCAATGCGAGACATTATGAAGGAGAGAACGAGTTTTGCAGTTGTTTCGACAGAGAGATACTTCCTGATCAGGCTTATAGTTATACGATGGAGATGATAGTAGCAGGATCTGGCAGTTTGAGAAACAAAGTTGTTCATGGAGAGGGTAGAGTCAATGTGGACACCAAGGTTTTTTAGCTGAATCAGAAATTGGGACTGATCTGTTACATAATGGGAGAGAAAGAGGAGGCAGCTGAGAAAGTTTCTGACGGGTGCCATGAGGATAGCTTCTGTCTTGTCGTCATTAAGCTGAAGTCTATTGTGTGTCATCCAGTTCTTAATGTCCGAGTAACACTCAGTGGTGCGAGTCAACAGGCGCTGTATATTATCAGGTGAGTCACTGTCTTGAAGTTGGGTGTCATCAGCATAGAAGTGGATTCTATTACTACTTTTGACATTAGTAACAGTTCCTGATTACGCGCATATGTGCCTAATGATGCACTGACAGAACTTTGATGCTAAAAGAAGACTGCACAAGACAAACACCCACACACACACACTAACAACACACACACACCACACACAACACACACCACACACAACAGACTGAAACTAAAAGTAGACAAATGAAGCAAATGTAGACATGTATTGAACAATTGAAAACAAATCAAAACGAAAACCCTTTATTGTTATTAAGAATTAAAGCTACCATCCTACATTTGTTGTTAATAAGAATTAAAGCTACCATCCTACATTTGTTGTTAATAAGAATTAAAGACACCATACTAATTTTATCTGTTGTTATTAAGAATTAAAGATACCATTGTGCATGTATCTATTGTTATTAAGAATTAAAGAAACCATCCTACATTTATTAGTATTAAGAATTAAAGATGCCATCCTACATTTATTATTATTGTTATTGTATGTGTTCAGTAATGTCTTTTGTCCTTTCTCTTAGGATTGATAATTGGGTACATGAATTGAGTGCATTCTTAGCTCTAGGGAAATGAGATATGGGAATGAAATGTTAAGTAACATAGGCCTGTTTTTTTATATGTTTCAGTGTCTTTAGTTATATTCAAATTTAATCAGTATTCAGGTATGTTTTTTAAATCCTCTGTGCGATAAATTGGACTGAGTGGTCAACACCAGGGGCATCTCCTTAGATTACCGTAAAGTTTGGGTTATTGGGCGCACCGGTATATAAGGCGCATCCACTAAATTATAGAAAAATCTGAACTATATTCACACATAAGCCGCACTGGTTTACAAACCGCACTTTTTCAATAGCCAGGTCGATCACCTTCAACTTGAAGGCTGCTTCATAGGCATTACGTCGTGTTTTTCGGCATGATGAGGGTATACGTTTGAGCAGACCAAATCTGAATACCGATCCTAATGCTTCGATGCATGCAGATTTGATTAAAAAACGTAAACAGTTAACAGTTAACTCTTTAACGTGACAGTATTAGCATGGAACACTTTAGCATGGAGCTCACCAGAAAATTCATGAACGGTAAACACGATTTTGGTGAGTTAAAGAGAAGCTAAGAATATACGAGAACTTGACGCTCCTGGGATCGGGGGAAAATCAGCAAATAAGCCTCATCCTTTTTTAAGCTGCAGGGGTTAAAGCTGGGGAAAAAAGTTGCGGCTTATAGTTATAGCCCGAACTTTACAGTATGTGCGCAGATGCATTGATATGTGGCATGTGTACTTCATTGTCTTTTTCTCCTATTGAAGTAATGTGTACTTCATGTCTTTTCCTATGAAGTAATGTGTACTTCATTGTCTTTTTTCCTATTGAAGTAATGTGTACTTCATTGTCTTTTTTCCCTATTGAAGTAATGTGTACTTCATTGCTTTTCCTATGATATGTGTACTTTGTCTTTTTTTCCTATTGAAGTAATGTGTACTTCATTGTTTTCTATTGAATATGTGTACTTCATTGTCTTTTTTCTATTGAAGTAATGTGTACTTCATTTCTTTCCTATGAAGTAATGTGTACTCATGTCTTTTTCTATTGAAGTAATGTGTAGGTTTTCAAAGTAAGCCTTGATATGGCTCTACACAGTCAGGTGGCTTTCAACAAAAACAACAATAACCAGAATTAAAGACACCATCCTACTTCATTACGTAGAAGTAAAGGCACATTGATGTATATTTATCATTCTGCAGGATCTTATAGAAAGAATTTAAGCTATCACAATTTGTGATGTAATGTAACACGAACAGACATTGATGATGGTATTTGTGATGTAATGTTGTAACACGAACAGACATTGATGATGGTATTTGTGATGTAATGTTGTAACACGAACAGACATTGATGATGGTATTTGTGATGTAATGTTGTAACACAAAGAGACATTGATGATGGTATTTGTGATGTAATGTTGTAACACAAAGAGACATTGATGATGGTATTTGTGATGTAATGTTGTAACACGAACAGACATTGATGATGGTATTTGTGATGTAATGTTGTAACACAAAGAGACATTGATGATGGTATTTGTGATGTAATGTTGTAACACGAACAGACATTGATGATGGTACTTGTGATGTAATGTTGTAACACAAAGAGACATTGATGATGGTATTTGTGATGTAATGTTGTAACACGAACAGACATTGATGATGGATTTGTGATGTAATGTTGTAACACAAAGAGACATTGATGATGGTATTTGTGATGTAATGTTGTAACACGAACAGACATTGATGATGGATTTGTGATGTAATGTTGTAACACGAACAGACATTGATGATGGTATTTGTTATGTAATGTTGTAACACGAACAGACATTGATGATGGTATTTGTGATGTAATGTTGTAACACGAACAGACATTGATGATGGTATTTGTGATGTAATGTTGTAACACGAACAGACATTGATGATGGTATTTGTGATGTAATGTTGTAACACAAAGAGACATTGATGATGGTATTTGTGATGTAATGTTGTAACACGAACAGACATTGATGATGGTATTTGTGATGTAATGTTGTAACACAAAGAGACATTGATGATGGTATTTGTGATGTAATGTTGTAACACGAACAGACATTGATGATGGTATTTGTGATGTAATGTTGTAACACAAAGAGACATTGATGATGGTATTTGTGATGTAATGTTGTAACACGAACAGACATTGATGATGGTATTTGTGATGTAATGTTGTAACACAAAGAGACATTGATGATGGTATTTGTGATGTAATGTTGTAACACGAACAGACATTGATGATGGTATTTGTGATGTAATGTTGTAACACGAACAGACATTGATGATGGTATTTGTGATGTAATGTTGTAACACAAAGAGACATTGATGATGGTATTTGTTATGTAATGTTGTAACACGAACAGACATTGATGATGGTATTTGTGATGTAATGTTGTAACACAAAGAGACATTGATGATGGTATTTGTGATGTAATGTTGTAACACGAACAGACATTGATGATGGTATTTGTTATGTAATGTTGTAACACAAACAGACATTGATGATGGTATTTGTTATGTAATGTTGTAACACAAACAGACATTGATGATGGTATTTGTGATGTAATGTTGTAACATGAACAGACATTGATGATGGTATTTGTTATGTAATGTTGTAACACAAACAGACATTGATGATGGTATTTGTGATGTAATGTTGTAACACGAACAGACATTGATGATGGTATTTGTGATGTAATGTTGTAACACGAACAGACATTGATGATGGTATTTGTTATGTAATGTTGTAACACGAACAGACATTGATGATGTGTGTGTGTGTGCACATGTGTGTATTTTGTGTGTGTATAGTCTGTATTGTGTATTGTGTGTGTGTATTGCGTGTTGTGTTTGTGTGTATGTATACATGTAGTGTGTGTGTGTGTGTGTGTGTAGTGGTGGTGGTCATTGGTTTAATGTCTATTCACTTAAGTGATTTTAGACCAAAAAAAACAAAAACAAAAAACAAAAAAAACAACAACAAAAAACAATAAATAAATAAAACATAATAATTGATAACAATGATAATATTGATAAATAAATGATAAATAAAAGACAAAACATAATAGATAAATATATGAACAAATAAAAAGGAAAAAAGAAAAAAACGGAGCAATGTTGGGAAGGGGAGTAGAAATAGGAAGGGTAAATGCAGGTGTTTATGTGTAGTCAATCTTGGTTATAAAAAATAAATAAATAAATAAATAAATAAATATATATAAAAAAAAAAAGGAAGTTCAAGTTTAAATTCATATTACTTTTAGCCCACTCGAGCATCAAAAAACATACTCGGGCTGAAACCATGTGAAAAACAAGTAAGAAGCAAGGACAATGCAAATGTCGGAGGAAAGCATAAACATGACAAATGAAGTAGCATACTACAACAAATATTACAATAAACTAGCTAACTGTAACTATGAACAGGAAGATGAACGAATTATAAATATTGAACTATTGGACTTTTAGATAGGCTAACGAAAAATTCATATGTCAATAATGATGATTCAAATATGTCGGAAATTGTGTGAATAGAAAGTATCGGAATGTATCGCTTTATACTAATGCAAGAAAGTAAATGACTGGTCGTTATTTTCTGTCCACAAAGACAGGCAATATTTCTGTTGTACTTTGTTTTGAATGCATCGAGTTTCCACCTATACATAAGGGACTGTATAGATCTGTTTGTAGTAGACTGTTTACTGATTTTGCTGATTTTAAAATCCATGCTATTAGTATTGTACTTTTTCTGATTATCTTGAAACAGTTTCCAAACATTGGCGTCTACTAAATTACAAGATTCATGTAAAGATTCTGTATTCTCCAACTATTTCACCACCAAAATACAAACTCTTCGTGACAGGCTTGACAGGACACCCTGTCAACCATGCCCACCTGACCCTTCCTTCTCTGGCACACCTCTTACTACTTTTACCCCAGTCTCACAAGAAGAAATTCTCAACACAATCAGATCCATGTCGTTCAAAACCTGCGAACTAGATCCTCTTCCAGGTTCTCTCTACGCCGACTGTCTCCCTACTCTCCTCCCATTCATCACTGACATCATCAACACTTCTCTTCAAACTGGAACTGTCCCTGATTCTTTCAAGTCTGCTATTGTTCACCCTCTCCTCAAGAAACACAATTTAGATCCAAATGAACTGAAAAATTACCGGCCTATCTCTAATCTCTCTTTCTTGTCAAAACTCCTTGAAAAAGTCGTCCTCAACCAGCTGAACTCTCACCTGTCTGCCAACAATCTTCTCAATCCTTTCCAGTCAGCCTACCGCCAGTGCCATAGCACTGAAACTGCCCTACTACACATTCTCAACAATCTCCTCCTTGCAACTGATACCGGCAAAGTCTCTCTCCTCACACTCCTTGATCTGTCTGCAGCCTTTGATACCATTGATCATGGTATTCTCCTTTCTAGACTTCATCATACTTTTGGCATCTCTGACATTGCTCTGTCTTGGTTCACTTCATACCTATCCAACAGAAAACAAACCGTTCTCATCAATGGCACTTACTCTCAACCTGCATACCTGACCTGTGGTGTTCCACAAGGATCTGTCCTTGGCCCTGTTCTTTTCACTCTTTACACCTCCCCCCTGTCCACCATCATCAACTCCCATTCTATAAAACACCACTTCTATGCTGATGACACCCAACTTCAAGACAGTGACTCACCTAATAATATACAGCGCCTGTTGACTCGCACCACTGAGTGTTACTCGGACATTAAGAACTGGATGACACACAATAGACTTCAGCTTAATGACGACAAAACAGAAGCTATCCTCATTGGCACCCGTCAGAAACTTTCTCAGCTGCCTCCTCTTTCTCTCCCATTATGTAACACATCAGTCCCAATTTCTGATTCAGCTAAAAACCTTGGTGTCTGCATTGACTCTACCCTCTCCATGAACAACTTTGTTTCTCAAACTGCCAGATCTTGCTACTATCATCTCCATCGTATAAGGCTGATCAGGAAGTCTCTCTCTGTCGAAACAACTGCAAAACTCGTTCTCTCCTTCATAATGTCTCGCATTGACTATTGCAATTCACTCCTGTCTGGTCTTCCTGCCTCCACCATTCACATCCTACAGCGCATTCAAAACAATGCTGTACGCCTTGTACTCCTCTCCTGGCACAACTTCACTGGCTCCCTGTATCAAAGCGCATACAGTACAAACTAGACACCATGTGCTACAAAAGCCTCAATAACGCAGCCCCCGATTACCTGTCAAGCCTACTTGAGATCTATCTTCCCTCACGTACCCTCCGCTCTGCCTCCGATCCTCTGACTTTTCGCTTTCCACGCACTAAGCTCAATACCTATGGTCCACGAGCCTTCTCTGTTTCTGGTCCACTCTCCTGGAACAAACTTCCTCTCTCAGTCCGTCAGCAACCTACTTTTGTCTCCTTCAAGTCCGCTCTCAAAACTCACCTTTTCTCCTCCGCATAAAATCCTAACCCCCCTCTGCAGCCTGTCTCCGCTCGGAGGGAATCACATGGTTATAATATATAATTGTATATGCTATGCTCTCTATAATTTTCCATTGCTTTTATTCTTGCTTTTATTGCTTTTATTCTTTCTCCCCATTTATAGCCATGCGTGTGTGTGTGTGTGTATGTGTGTGTGTGTGTGTGCGTGCGTGTGTGTGCGTGCGTGCGTGCGTGCGTGCTTGCGTGTGTGTCTGCTTCAGCGCTTAGATTTGATTTTATCAAGATTTTGCGCTATATAAATATTGTAAATATTGTAATTAAAGAGGGAGAAAGCTTTATCAGTTTATGTTGTTTGATTCTGGTGAACCCTTAGCTCCTCCTGTGTGTGTGTGTGTGTGTGTGTGTGTATGTGTGTGTATGTGTGTGTGTGTGTGTGTGTGCTTCTAAGTGTGCATTCTGTGTGTATGTTGTGCGTGTATGTGTGTGTTTTTTGTAAGTTTACATTCTGTTTGTATATACATTTGTGTGGTGTGTATGTATGTACTGTGTGTTGTATGTGTGTACTGTGTGTTGTATGTATGTACTGTGTTGTGTGTGTGTACTTTGTTGTGTGTGTGTGCGTATGTGTGTGTGTGTGTGTGTGTACTGTGTGTTGTGTATGTACTGTGTTGTGTGTATTGTGTGTGTGCACTGTGTGTTGTGTGTATGTACTGTTGTGTGTGTGTACTGTGTGTGTGTGTGTGTGTACTGTGTTGTGTGTGTGTACTGTGTGTTGTGTGTGTGTGTACTGTGTGTTGTGTGTGTACTGTGTTGTGTGT
>JAPXFY010000034.1:40096905-40099405 GCA_030674185.1 Monoplex corrugatus
ACACTAGTGTCGGCACAACACGGGAAGCAACAGATACCGGTGATAAGTCATTGCTCAACTGGCGTAGAGCTGACGCCAGGGGTTGCTTTTGACGGTGGGAGAGACCTTCGTGTCTTACTGGACAGCTACCGCCCGCCTAAGCTGGGCAGCCCCCAGCCAGTGAGGTGCTGTCCCGCCACGACCTGCCTTCTTCATTGGGTGCATGAAGATTAGGAGAAAATCTGACAAGCAGGTCGTTAATTACCGCACCAAACAAAAAGAAAAATTCAAATTCAAGAAACGGATCAGGAAAAGGATCAGCAGTGAAACTGGGCTGTTGGAATGCCCGAACAATGATGCCTGGGCTCTCCCAAGATCTGCAAGACATCAGCGACGCTAGAAAAACCGCCGTCATAAACAGCGAACTAAAGAGGCTCAATGTGGACATTGCCACTCTGCAGGAAACACGGCTGGCTGACTCAGGAAAGGGACTACACCTTCTTCTGGCAAGGAAAGAGTTCTGATGCCCCAAGAGAGCACGGAGTAGGCTTTGCAGTAAGGAACAGCCTGCTGAACATGATTGAACCAGGCAGCGGCGGTTCAGAACGACTCTTGACTCTCCGCCTCAACACCACC
The DNA here is from genome assembly GCA_030674185.1 of Monoplex corrugatus. NCBI lineage: Eukaryota > Metazoa > Mollusca > Gastropoda > Littorinimorpha > Ranellidae > Monoplex > Monoplex corrugatus. Next base: position 40,097,521 of record JAPXFY010000034.1, read on the forward strand.
GAAGGCTATGTCACTCTCATCAGCGTTTATGCCCCAACTCTGTCCGCCTCTCCAGACACCAAGGATGAGTTCTGCGAAAATCTTGCATCAACCATAAGGAACATCCCCAGGACAGAACAACTTGTTCTCCTAGGTGAGTTCAACGCCAGAGTGGGTGCAGACAATGACTCATGGTCCTTCTGCCTCGGTTCCTTTGGAGTGGGGAAAATGAATGAGAATGGACAGCGACTGCTTGAGTTTTGCGCCTGCCATGAACTGTGCATCGCCAACTCCTTCTTCAAGATGAAGCCTCAGCACAAAGTCTCCTGGAGACATCCCCGCTCAAAACATTGGCACCAACTGGATTTGATCCTAGTAAGACGTGCCGCTATCAAAAACGTTCTCCACACTCACTCTTATCACAGCGCAGACTGCGACACAGACCACTCTCTGGTATGTTGCAAGATCAGGCTACAACCAAAGAAGTTCCACTGCTCAAAGAAACAAGGGAACCCTCGCATTGACGTCAGCAAGATGTCTCAGCCAGATCTTGTAGAACAGTTCGCAGAGGCCTTTCAGAGAGAATACGATGCATTGCAGCCCAGAGCTCTGCCACTGAGAGATGGGAAACGCTACGAGACACCATGCACCGCATTGCTATGGCCACCTTTGGGAAGAAAACTGTTCAAAAACTGTTCAATTTAGATCCAAATGAACTGAAAAATTACCGGCCTATCTCTAATCTCTCTTTCTTGTCAAAACTCCTTGAAAAAGTCGTCCTCAACCAGCTGAACTCTCACCTGTCTGCCAACAATCTCCTCAATCCTTTCCAGTCAGCCTACCGCCAGTGCCATAGCACTGAAACTGCCCTACTACACATTCTCAACAATCTCCTCCTTGCAACTGATACTGGCAAAGTCTCTCTCCTCACACTCCTTGATCTGTCTGCAGCTTTTGATACCATTGATCATGGTATTCTCCTTTCTAGACTTCATCATACTTTTGGCATCTCTGACATTGCTCTGTCTTGGTTCACTTCATACCTATCCAACAGAAAACAAACCGTTCTCATCAATGGCACTTACTCTCAACCTGCATACCTGACCTGTGGTGTTCCACAAGGATCTGTCCTTGGCCCTGTTCTTTTCACTCTTTACACCTCCCCCCTGTCCACCATCATCAACTCCCATTCTATAAAACACCACTTCTATGCTGATGACACCCAACTTCAAGACAGTGACTCACCTGATAATATACAGCGCCTGTTGACTCGCACCACTGAGTGTTACTCGGACATTAAGAACTGGATGACACACAATAGACTTCAGCTTAATGACGACAAAACAGAAGCTATCCTCATTGGCACCCGTCAGAAACTTTCCCAGCTGCCTCCTCTTTCTCTCCCATTATGTAACACATCAGTCCCAATTTCTGATTCAGCTAAAAACCTTGGTGTCTGCATTGACTCTACCCTCTCCATGAACAACTTTGTTTCTCAAACTGCCAGATCCTGCTACTATCATCTCCATCGTATAAGGCTGATCAGGAAGTATCTCTCTGTCGAAACAACTGCAAAACTCGTTCTCTCCTTCATAATTGTCTCGCATTGACTATTGCAATTCACTCCTGTCTGGTCTTCCTGCCTCCACCATTCACATCCTACAGCGCATTCAAAACAATGCTGTACGCCTTGTACTCAAAAAGAAAAAAGCTGACCACATATCTCCTCTCCTGGCACAACTTCACTGGCTCCCTGTATCAAAGCGCATACAGTACAAACTAGACACCATGTGCTACAAAAGCCTCAATAACGCAGCCCCCGATTACCTGTCAAGCCTACTTGAGATCTATGTTCCCTCACGTACCCTCCGCTCTGCCTCCGATCCTCTGACTTTTCGCTTTCCAC
>JAPXFY010000034.1:40104405-40146905 GCA_030674185.1 Monoplex corrugatus
GAAAAGGCGTTTTGCGTCCTTGAATTTGCAAAAACTGAGTCATGGACACTTGTTCAACGTGCATTTCGCAGAAATTTCCGGAAAGAGGCCCCAGAACGGAAGTCCATTGTGAGATGGCATGCTAAATTCATGAATGATGGGTGTTTGTGCCCAGGTAAGAAAACAGGACGCCCCTCAACTGCAGATGATGTGGTTCAGCGAGTTCGAACTGCCTTCCAGCGAAGCCCCCGTAAATCGGTCAGAAGAGCTTGTAGGGAACTCCATATTCCACCAACAACTGTTTGGCGTGTCTTAAGAAAAAGACTGCACATGACTCCTTACAAGCTACAGTTAGTCCAAGAATTGAAGGACACTGATAAACCAGCTCGTCGTGACTTTTGCATTGCAATGCAAGAGAGGTTGGAAGATGACGAATTCGACGACCGACTTGTTTTCAGCGATGAGGCGACCTTTCACCTGAATGGCAAAGTTAACAAGTATAACACTCGCATATGGGGCACCGAGAACCCGCATGCATGTCTTGAGTATCAGCGAGATTCCCCTAAGGTGAACGTTTTTTGTGCTTTGTCCAAGAAAGCTGTCTATGGACCTTACTTTTTTGAAGAAGCAACAATCAAAGGTGACAATTACCTCAACATGCTGGAAACCTGGTTAATGGATCAGTTGAGGGCGGAAGAGTCCAACGATTTCATTTTCCAACAGGATGGGGCGCCAGCGCACTGGAGCCTCAGGGTTAGGCAGTTCCTCAACACAACACTGCCTGACAGATGGATTGGGCGGAATGATCGCGCTTTTATGCCCTGGCCTCCAAGGTCTCCAGATCTCACACCGTGCGATTTTTTTTGTGGGGGTTTGTGAAACAACTGGTCTATGTGCCTCCTCTGCCAAATGATGTGGATGAATTGAAAACCCGAATAACGGACGCTGTTGGAACAATCAACAACGCACTGCTGGAACGCGTTTGGCAAGAATTTGACTATCGCCTTGATGTGTGCCGAGTGACCAACGGTGCTCACATTGAGCATCTTTGAACAGTCAACAGAAAACTCAAAACAGCCAGCTTTCGGAATATGTAACATGCATTGTTGTATTCTTCAGGGTTTTTGGGGTAATCAATGTTAAAATGTGCCCAAGACTTTTGGAACACCCTGTGTTGTATTGTATTGTATTGCATCATTTCAGAGTGAAGAACGCAGACAGCTGGAAGAGCTGAAGAAAGGTTTGCTGCAACCCTCAGAAAGTTTGTGTTATGTTGTGTTGTGTTGTGTTGTGTTGTGGTGTGGTGTGGTGTGGTGTGGTGTGTGTGTTGTGTTGTGTTGTGTGGTGTTCTGTTGTCGTATTACATTGTATTGTATTGCATTGTATTGCATTGCATTGTATTTTATAGTTTTGTATTGTACTTATTGTATTGTGGTAGTATTGTATTGTATTGTATTGCATCATTTCAGAGTGGAGAACGCAGACAGCTGGAAGAGTTGAAGAAAGGTTTGCTGCAATCCTCAGAAAGCCTGATGCGACTTCTAGAATCACTGGACGCCCTCAATGTTCAAACCTCGCACACTGCTGCCCGCGCTAAACGCAAAGCTCTTGTTGATCAGATACAGGTGAGACTGGATTCTGTGTATAATTAAATGCAGGTAAGACTGTCTAGGTGTTGGTCACATCTAGGTAAGACTAGTTGTTGATTCTACCCCCCCCCCCCTCCCATAGGGATGCCAGGGGCTCTTTCAGTATAGATAATATCCCCACCTTCCGGAAATTCTATGCTAGAAATTTCCACTCTGTCACTGTCTTTGTTTCTTCCTTGCTCCTTTGCTTTCTGTCATTTCCTTCTATAACTTTCTGCCTTTAGTGCCAGGAATGTCATGAGCAAGCAAAAACACATGTTAGAATGATGAAACATCAACCTGCTAACAGAACCGAGAAGTGCCTCTTCAAACTGGCATGGATCACCAGGCCTGTCCACTTTACTGGAAGTACTGGGGTGAGACGGAAACACATGTTGACGAAAGGTCGAGAAACATCGACAGTACAGATCATATGATGATAAAATTGGGATGACATGACAAAGAGGGGGGAGGGGGCGAGAGAGAGAGACAGAGACACAGAGAGAGACACAGAGAGAGAGAGAGAGACAGAGACACAGAGAGAGACAATGACAATGACAATGACAATGATGCTTTATTTTTCAACGGTAAAAGCTATTGGCTAGAAGCCATTTTTCAAACTTGCCGTTGCTATTCTATACACATGACATTTGTTTACAGTAACAAGTACAGCTTAAGGAAAATACATGTTGAATACTAAAATTAAGATACAATGAAATCAAGAAACGTACACAGTCAGCACTTAGAGACAATGAAATCAAGAAATGTACACAGTCAGCACTTAGAGACAATGAAATCAAGAAACGTACACAGTCAGCACTTAGAGACAGAGATAGATAGATAGATAGATAGATAGATAGAGAGAGAGAGAGAGAGAGAGAGAGAGAGGTAGCTAGTATAGATAGATAGATAGATAGACAGATGAGCAGGTAGATAAGTAAATACAGAAAGAAAGATAATGTTGATAGTGATAATAATAAAAATAAGACGAAGAAGAAGAAGAAGGAAGAGGAGGAGGAGGAGAGGAAAACACAGTAAACAAAATAGTAATAAGATAAAACAAAATAAAATGAAATAGAGGGAGAAGAAACATTACATGTGACAAATTTATAGAAGATAAATCAAGCGTCAAATAGACTAATGTTCTTACAATTAAATCAAAGAAGATGAAATCAATTTTCTGATTACACACAAAAAATATTAACACTGCTACAACAATTACCACTACCATAATATCCCTAGCAAACGCCCACCTCCCCTCCACAGAGTTTTGGGGCAAAATTGGGGGGTGGGCGTTTGCTAGGTAGACAGCCATTGCACAAAAAATAATTATCACTTTAGTTAAAAGGAAAAGGTGAGCGACTGTCCTTCTAGGTGTTTTATGCTGACGTACGCAAATGTTGCCATTCTACATCGCAATTTTCTTGTGTCCTTGGCAGTGCGAATTTCTTTTTATTTTCCCGATTTCTGTCGTTGTGTTGGGCGTTTTCGTAAGAAGAATATTAAACATGTGAGGCTGAAGCCCGAGCAAAAAATAGAAATACGAACGAAAACACACACACACAAACACACACACACGCACGCATGCAGCACGCACGCATGCACGCACGCACGCACGCGCGCAAATTTGATAAATACGATGTACAGAGACAGCAACACTGTGGCAATAAAGAGAGAGGTTTGACGGAGAGAGAGAGAGATAGAGATAGATAGAGAGAGAGAGAGAGTGCGCGTCGGGGGGGGGGGGGGGGGGGGTGCTATGTTTTCCATTCAAATCTAAATCAAATGCAACTTTTGTCATAATAATAAGTTGACTTTTTTTTTTCTTCTGTTTCGTGTTTTCTGTTTTCCAATACCCAACAATACACAGTTGTATCTTTTTGAATATGTTTAGGTAGCTCTACATTAAGGTATATCAACATAAAGCGCATTGTCTCATAAAATATGAGAACGATTTTTGAAGGAATTATACATTATGAAAAATAAACAATAAACAACCTTTTCCTTGTGAAACTAAAAATCAACTGTCTGTATGATTAAAGAGAAAAAAATCGTAAAATATTTTTCCAGTTCTCGGACACATGAACACAAACATATCTGTCTGGAAGTCTGGCAAACAAGACGTTCGGTTAAGTCCTTCAAAATCTAAATCAAAAGCAAATGTTAACATAATAATATTATTCTTTTCTGTTTCACTTTCCCTTTCCATTTCTACCATTTCCCAACAGTTAATGCACGGTCTGTCTTTTTGAATATGTTTAGTTACATTGTTAGGTATGTCAACATGAAGCGCATTGTCTCAGTCAAACATGAGAACAGTTTGATTTGCAGGAATTATACACTGTGACAACTAAACAGAAACTTTTTTTTCTCGTGAAACAAAAAATCAACTGTCTGTACTATGAATAAGGAGAAAACCCAATCAAAACGATTCTCCCAATTTTCAGACACATGAACACACAATCTCTTGTCTGGAAGTCGGGTGAACAAAGCGTTCAATTAAGTCCCTGAAAATCAACATCGTTGTCTTCACTTTCATCCCCACTCGAAGCGTCTTCAGGAACCTCACCGTTGTCTTCGTCGTGAGGGAGGAAAGCGCCGATTTCATCTGGAAACCACTCAAGTGTTTCGTCGTCTTGAGAACCATCCATGGCATTTGAAATGGCGCACCTGAGAAAGGCCTTCACGATCGTGTCGGGTCGGATGTTCTCCCACGCAGTGCCGACCCAGTTGAGGACGTCTTGCCTTGTAGGCTGTCTGAGGTTGCCAGCAGCTGTGGGGGGGTCTTGGTTGTCTCATCCACTCAACCCAGCAGTCCCTGATGCCATCTTTGAAAGGTTTGCTGAGACTGACATCGACTGGTTGGGCCAAAGGGGTGCAGCCTGCAGGCACAAAGACCGTGTCCACCCGTTGTGCATCAAGCGCTCCTCTGACCTCTGGCGTCCTGTGAGCGTTGTAGCAGTCCAGAACAAGGAGGCGACGCTCATCTGATGGTCCGAGAACACGATGAATCCAGGTGAGAATGGTGTGTCTTGTCATCCATCCATTTGCAGTGGCACACAACTGCACATTGTCAGGCACTCTCAACTGGAGATGGACGCGAGGTGGAATGCGCCCTTCTCTCTCCCGCAATATGACAAAAGCTGGAAACTTCGTACCATCTGCTGCTGCTAGGAGTGCCACTGTGAAGCCTCGTTTTTCCGCCTTGGTGCTTTTGACACGCACTTTAGTGCTGTTGGTGCGGGTGGCAGCATATCAAACCGCACCATCGTCTGGTCCATGTTCATGATGTGCGACAGAGGGTAGCCATGGCGATGACGAAGTCGCAGAATATTTCGACGGAACTGAAGAAGTTGATCTTTGAAGTCAGCAGGAATCCTTTGGCTGGTTAGTGGTTCCTAGTCGAGTTGTCACCGTGTGTCGCTGTTTCCAGCGCTTGAGCCACATGTGTGATGCTGCAAAGCCCTGCACGTTGAAAGCACCTGCCAGCTCTATTGCCTTTCGCTGTAAATCCTTGTTTCGCACCACACGCCCTTCAGCTCGTTCCTCCTCTAAGAACTGGAAAACGGCCTGGTCAACCTCTTCAGATCTAACTGGCGGTCCATGAGTTAACTTTCTTTTGCCTTTCTCCTTTCCGTACTGTTGCTCTAGAATATGCCTGTTTTCTCTCCACTCTCTTATTCTTTTTCTGTCCACAGAAAATTCTCTAGCACATTCTCAAACGTTGCCAGCTGCTTCATTGTCAAGATATCTAAATGCTTTCAATTTGAAAAATACCGTGTAAGAGTTGTGTTCGGCATGTTCTGACTTACGCTCAATGACTCCCCTATCTTCACAACCAAACGTCATAATCATCAAAACTTCACTAAAAATAGACTTGACGCAAGTGTGTGCATGCGTATTTAAAAAGGCTAGGTTCAGCATGGGAGAACGAGGGGCCGGAAGTTGGACATCGAAATGATGGGATGGGTGGGGGGGGGGGGGGGGGGGGCGAATGAGGGGGGCAGGGGATGGGCGTTTGCCAGGTAGTTACCCCTCTGCACGAATTTTAGCAGAAAGTGGGGGGTGGGCGTTTGCTAGATACTGGGCGTTTGCTAGGGATATTACGGTACTACCACTACTACTACTACTACTACTACTACTAAACCCAAAGATAATAAATGGAGGTAGAAAAAAGAGCAGTTCAGAAGGATGATTAGAGGGGGGAAAAAAGAAAAAAAGAAAAAAAAAAAAAGGGGGGGGGGGGGGGTAGCAAACATTGGGTCGATTGAAGGCATAAACACATAAAATTCTGTAGGAGACAGAAAATCAACAGATGATATGAAGTCAAATAGACAAATGTATAGATAGATAAATAAAGTAAATTTTACTTTCGACAATAGGAAATTACAGTAATGATAAACGCATATGTATAATAGAAATATCATACATGTGTAAACAAATCAATAATTCATGTAATAAGACATAAATAAATCAAGAATAGTAACCATAACCAAGCGCCGTTTTTCTTGATAGGAGAAGAGAGATACAAGCATGATATGGATAACAGTTGGAGAAAAGTGACAAATACAGACAGCAGATAAGAGCCAACCAAACAAACAGAAATATGGCTAACAGATAAGATGGGCAAGCAAGCAAAGCAAAAAACAAACAAACAAACAAAATGAACAAAGGCAATGAGAAATAAAGAAGAAGCAAGAGATAATCAAACACGTCATAGAGTCATCAACAAATCATCGCATATAATACAGAAAGAAATACTGGTTGCTGTTTGAACTGTTAAAATATCAATAATGTTAAAGAGAAAAACAACAAACAAACAAAAAGAACACACAAATTACATTGCACATACACACACACACAACACACACACACAACACACACACACCACACACACACACACACCACACACACACACACACCCCACACACACACACACACACACACAACACACACACACACACACATACACACATAGAGCAATGACACAGCACACGTATTCAACTATAATCTACGACCACTACACAGGATTAACACAAGTAACAAGACACAATCATGATTGTGATATGGGCAGGGGCCCATCCAGTGTGCACCACAAAACATACAACTACCATATACACTCAATTCTACGACACAATTTACATGATTTTCCCCCTGAGGTTTGAGTTAGGATACGCTACAATCTTACTGATTAGAACAAATTGAGGGGATGGGAGATATTTGCCGGAAACAATTCCTATTTTTGAATTACTTTATAACATTGTGGAATTGAATCCTTTAAAATTTGATACATTAATAGTGTGACTTTAGAGGGAGGATTCCTAACTGTTTAAGTTTTTCATCTGTTGTTAAAGTGGGATCTGGCATGATAAGTTTTGCTGCCCTCCTATGTAAGGTGTTCAATTTTTTTAGATGAACTTCACATGAGCTATCCCATCAGTGTAGAGGCATAATCTATGTGCATTTAATATGACATTATAAAATAATTGGCGTGTGTTTGTATCTGTTAGATATCTTAATTTGGACAGAATAAATAAGTTCTTGGAGATAATCCTGCATAAATAATCAATGTGGTTTTGCCAGGTAAGATTATGATCAATGAGAACTCCCAGTAGACGGTGTTCAGGTATTTGTGCAATAGAATTACCTCTCAAAGACAGATTGAGTGACAGAGGGCCAAGCTGCCGTTTTTGGCGTGTGCATATAACCATACATTCAGTTTTCGTAGGGTTCAAAGCCATGGCGTTTTTAGCACACCAATCAGAAATTTCATTTAGGCTCTTTTGTAAACGTGTGTTTACAGTCGCTATGCTTGTGTCTTGTGTATGGATTGTTCCGTCGTCAGCGAACATATCACAATGAACTGTGGGATCAGATATATGAAGTGGTAAGTCATTTATGAATACAGAAAACAGAATGGGTCCTAAGATTGATCCTTGGGGAACGCCACATTTCACATGACCCTCGGATGAATATGATCCATTAAGATGTACTTTTTGTTTTGCGTTCATGAAAGTAGGAATTGAAAAATGAAACTGTTGAGATCTCCTCTGCTAACACAGGACTATCACACGCTGCAAGGTTGTCCACTATGCACTGTAGTTTGTCGAATTCAATGTCCACCCATTCACGGCACAAATTTCCTTGTAAAAGTATTTTTCCTGTTGTGTAGTAGATGTGCAGAGTTAGTATTTTATAACTGTCACCTTGGTATAATTGTATGTATGTATGCCAGAGTTCCTGAGGTATGTTTGTAAGAATAGTTTTGGGAATGTTGTTTATATTTGATTTGTTGTTTTTTGTAGTTTCTTTAAGAGTGAAAGTTGTGTTTAGGGGTCTGTAGGCTCCATAGTATCGTTCTAACACGACGTATCTCCAAAGTGGCAACTTGGTGAAACGGAGAATTAAACGTGACCTGGTATGGGTCTTTTGTGTACTGTATTTCAGTGTGGAAACTATTCTGTGCGCTCATAGAGCGTGTATATGGCCGCATTGTCAGACATTGAGAAAAATAAATTGGAAAGGAAATAAAAAAAGATGAAATATAAAGTCTGCTGTGTAGTGTGCCATCCTAGGCACACCGCGCTGGGTGTACGTCCATTGTTTAAAAATACATGACTCACGCTGGTCACACACACTCAGCCCGCTACACACAATTAGCGGGACAGCACTAATCCCCACCACACGCCACAGCGTACAGCAGGGCCCACCAGGCAGCGGTTGAACTTAAAATTAACTGACCATCACTGTTGACGGGAAAAAAAAAAAAAAAAAAGTCTTCACAAGAACAGATCCCACCTCAGATCACGAAGCAGTCCACACATCTGTTAGCACAACACACAGGTAAAACACCAACACTAATCACAGCTGCATGTAGCACTTCAACACGTTACAGTAAACCTTTCTTTAGCGACACAAAATACGGACGTGTATCACATTCCGCCATCTTGAGAGAGAGAGACAGAGAGAGCAGTGGGAGGTGGTGGGAACTGCAGTCTCCGTGAAATATATAATCTAGACCTAGTTTTATGCAGACATATATGTGTATGTATGTATGTGTGTAGGCACATGTGTATGTTACAGGCGCATATGTACACAGAGGCAGGGATATAAACCAAACTCACGTGCACAAAATCAAACAAAACAAAACACAAAACACACACGCACACGCACCACACACACACACACACACACCACACACACAAAACAATATAATCATCGCGTCGTCCTCGTAATCATTTTCCAAAATATTATAAATGTCTATAAGATAAACAGCACTCGGGGCAGGGAGATGTAAGGAGTCAAGCGCCTGTGTTGATACGAAATGTGCTCGACAAGACCAGGTCGGAATAACCCAGCGAGGGGTACTCTGTTTTAAGTACAAAAAGTGTCTGTAAACCGGGTTTGAATTAATAACTGACGGCATTATGCTATGGTGGGATCATTCCACTTTAGTCTGAAATAAGTTTTTCACTTAAAGGGCGAGGGTTTGACTGCAAGAATTTTTCAAAAGTACAGCGCACGTATATGTGTGCGCCGTAGAGAACAGAGCAATCGGTCAGCACACGTCGACGTGCGCCCCATAGGCAACGGAGCAAGACAGCGCACGTATAGGTGCGCTCTGTAGGGAAAAGCTTAAACAAAAATAACAATAAGTAAACCAAAAAAAAGCATATGTGCCTGGGAATGCCCAGGTATTACTCATCAAACTGCAAAAACTTTTCAACTTCAACTTCAAGTGGTGAATTCCCCCTGTCCCCAAGAAGAGACTCTGTCCCTTGACACCACCAAGGGTACCTAAGATAGCACCCCCTGGACCCCCACTCCCCACCCCTGGACTCCCACTCCCCACCTCCTGGACCCCCACTCCCCACCCCTGGACCCCCACTCCCCACCCCCTGGACCCCCACTCCCCACCCCTGGCTTTCCTGCTTTTACAATCTTTGCATTGTTCTTAGTTTATGTTCTTTGTGTTGTTTTTGTTGATTTATGAACTGTGTGTCGTTGTTATTGATTTATGAACTGTGTGTCATTGTTAGTGATTTATGAACTGTGTATCACTGTTAGTGATTTATGAACTGTGTGTCACTGTTAGTGATTTATGAACTGTGTATCACTCTTAGTGATTTATGAACTGTGTGTCGTTGTTAGTGATTTATGAACTGTGTATCATGTTAGTGATTTATGAACTGTGTGTCACTGTTAGTGATTTATGAACTGTGTATCACTGTTAGTGATTTATGAACTGTGTGTCGTTGTTAGTGATTTATGAACTGTGTGTCGTTGTTAGTGATTTATGAACTGTGTATCACTGTTAGTGATTTATGAACTGTGTGTCACTGTTAGTGATTTATGAACTGTGTGTCACTGTTAGTGATTTATGAACTGTGTGTCGTTGTTAGTGATTTATGAACTGTGTATCACTGTTAGTGATTTATGAACTGTGTGTCGTTGTTAGTGATTTATGAACTGTGTGTCATTGTTAGTGATTTATGAACTGTGTATCACTGTTAGTGATTTATGAACTGTGTGTCACTGTTAGTGATTTATGAACTGTGTGTCACTGTTAGTGATTTATGAACTGTGTATCACTGTTAGTGATTTATGAACTGTGTGTCGTTGTTATTGATTTATGAACTGTGTGTCATTGTTAGTGATTTATGAACTGTGTATCACTGTTAGTGATTTATGAACTGTGTGTCACTGTTAGTGATTTATGAACTGTGTATCATTGTTAGTGATTTATGAACTGTGTGTCATGTTAGTGATTTATGAACTGTGTGTCATGTTAGTGATTTATGAACTGTGTGTCATGTTAGTGATTTATGAACTGTGTGTCATGTTAGTGATTTATGAACTGTGTGTTGTTAGTGATTTATGAACTGTGTGTTGTTAGTGTTAGTGATTTTATGAAACTGTGTGTGTCATTGTTAGTGATTTATGAACTGTGTGTCATTGTTAGTGATTTATGAACTGTGTGCTGTTGTTAGTGATTTATGAACTGTGTGTTGTTGTTAGTGATTTATGAACTGTGTGTCGTTGTTAGTGATTTATGAACTGTGTGTCGTTGTTAGTGATTTATGAACTGTGTGTCGTTGTTAGTGATTTATGAACTGTGTGTCGTTGTTAGTGATTTATGAACTGTGTGTCGTTGTTAGTGATTTATGAACTGTGTGTCGTTGTTAGTGATTTATGAACTGTGTGTCAGTTAGTGATTTATGAACTGTGTGTCGTTGTTAGTGATTTATGAACTGTGTGTCGTTGTTAGTGATTTATGAACTGTGTGTCGTTGTTAGTGATTTATGAACTGTGTGTCGTTGTTAGTGATTTATGAACTGTGTGTCATTGTTGTTGTTGCAGAGGCTGATGGACGAGTGTGAAGAAATGTTGACGTGCACCAAACAGACACTTTCTGCACAATGACCCCACAAACCATAAAACACACACACACACACACACACCACACACACACACACACACACACACACACACACACACACACACCACACACCACACACAACACACTTCTCAGCAGAGGACAGACTTGAACCCATACCAAGGAGAAACCCAATAGAACAGTGCCAAACAGAAGACTACTTGAGCGCAATATGTGAAAGTCAAGACCACTGACATAGATATCATTGTCATCGTCAACAGTCACGGCATGTTACGGATGTAGAACTCACTGATGTGAGCAGTGAGCTGGAAGGTTTGAAGTGGATGATACCTGTTTGTCATCAAGGTCACTTCACTGCCATGTCGATGAGCTTCCTTGGTCTGCCTCCACCATTGTGTATAACATGTTTTGTTAACATTGTTGTTGCTGTTAGTGTCATTGTTGTTGCTGTAGACACAGACTCACGTTTGTATAACATGTTTTGTTAACATTGTTATTGCTGTTAGTGTCATTGTTGTTGCTGTAGACACAGAGACTCTACGTGTGTATAACATGTTTTGTTAACATTGTTATTGCTGTTAGTGTCATTGTTGTTGCTGTAGACAAGACTCACGTGTGTATAACATGTTTTGTTAACATTGTTGATTGCTGTTAGTGTCATTGTTGTTGCTGTAGACGCGAGACTCACGTGTTGTATAACATGTTTTGTTAACATTGTTATTGCTGTTAGTGTCATTGTTGTTGCTGTAGACGCAAGACTCACGTGTGTATAACATGTTTTGTTAACATTGTTTTTGCTGTTAGTATCATTGTTGTTGCTGTAGACACAAGACTCACGTTGTATAACATGTTTTGTTAACATTGTTTTGCTGTTAGTGTCATTGTTGTTGCTGTAGACGCGAGACTCACGTGTGTATAACATGTTTTGTTAACATTGTTTTGCTGTTAGTATCATTGTTGTTGCTGTAGACACGAGACTCACGTTTGTATAACATGTTTTGTTAACATTGTTATTGCTGTTAGTGTCATTGTTGTTGCTGTAGACGCGAGACTCACGTGTGTATAACATGTTTTGTTAACATTGTTATTGCTGTTAGTTCATTGTTGTTGCTGTAGACCGAGACTCACGTGTGTATAACATGTTTTGTTAACATTGTTATTTGCTGTTAGTGTCATTGTTGTTGCTGTAGACGCGAGACTCACGTTTGTATAACATGTTTTGTTAACATTGTTATTGCTGTTAGTGTCATTGTTGTTGCTGTAGACGCGAGACTCAGGTGTGTATAACATGTTTTGTTAACATTGTTATTGCTGTTAGTGTCATTGTTGTTGCTGTAGACCGTGAGACTCACGTGTGTATAACATGTTTTGTTAACATTGTTGTTGCTGTTAGTGTCATTGTTGTTGCTGTAGACCAAGACTCACGTGTGTATAACATGTTTTGTTAACATTGTTATTGCTGTTAGTGTCATTGTTGTTGCTGTAGACGCGAGACTCACGTTGTATAACATGTTTTGTTAACATTGTTATTGCTGTTAGTGTCATTGTTGTTGCTGTAGACGTGAGACTCACGTGTGTATAACATGTTTTGTTAACATTGTTATTGCTGTTAGTGTCATTGTTGTTGCTGTAGACACACAGACTCACGTTGTGTTTACATTGGTTTTTAACATGTGTTATTGCCCGTGTTAGTGTAATTTGTTTTTGCTTGACCGCTCGAGACTCCTATCATTGGAAATTAAACTTTGTTTTTGTTCATCATTTTTTGCTTGTTTGTCATTGTGTTGCTGTAAGGACGCGGAGATAGTGTGTTAACAATGTTTTGTTAACATATGTGTGTGGGTGTAGTGTACATTTGGTTGTGTGGCTGGTACGACGCGTAGACTCAGGTGTGTATAACAAGTGTTTTGTTACAGTACATTGCTGTATTAGTGTTAGTGGTGCAGTTCAGGATGCTGTGGATAGGGGGGGGAGTCAAAGGGTTAACATGTTTTGTTTAACATTGTGTTGCTGTTAATATCATTGTTGTTGCTGTAGACGCGAGACTCACGCTTTGTGGTCTTTTGCTCATTTTGGAACTTTTCTGTGGAATAATCTGCCCTGTGATGTTGAGAAATTTGCCTAACTTTTCCTTTGTTAACCCCTTTGGCTCTCAACACCCTATTTACCAACTGCGAAAACTTAACCCTTTGACTCCTTCACCCTATCCACCAGCTTCATGCAGGGCTGTTTTTGCTTTGCTAGCATGGTTGACAGTACAGGATGCTGGTAGATAGGGTGTGGGAGTGGTTGACAGTACAGGATGCTGGTAGATAGGGTGTGGGAGTGGTTGACAGTACAGGATGCTGGTAGATAGGGTGTGGGAGTGGTTGACAGTGCAGGATGCTGGTAGATAAGGTGTGGGAGTGGTTGACAGTACAGGATGCTGGTAGATAGGGTGTGGGAGTGATTGACAGTGCAGGATGCTGGTAGATAGGGTGTGGGAGTGGTTGACAGTACAGGATGCTGGTAGATAGGGTGTGGGAGTGGTTGACAGTTCAGGATGCTGGTGGATAGGGTGGGGGAGTCAAGGGGTTAAATTTTGCTTTTCTAGCATGGTTAACAATGCAGAATGCTGGTGGATAGGGTGGGGAGTCAAGGGGTTAAATTTTTGCTTTTCTAGCATGGTTAACAATGCAGAATGCTGCTGGACAGGGTGCGGGAGTCAAAGGGTTAAGTTTTTGCTTTCCTAGCATGGTTAAAAATGCAGAATGCTGCTGGACAGAGTGCGGGAGTCAAAGGGTTAAGTTTTTGCTTTTCTAGCATGGTTGACGATGCAGAATGCTGCTGGACAGAGTGCGGGAGTCAAAGGGTTAAGTTTTTGCTTTTCTAGCCTGGTTTACAATGCAGAATGCTGCTGGACAGAGTGCGTGAGTCAAAGGGTTAAGTTTTTGCTTTTCTAACATGGTTGACGATGCAGAATGCTGCTGGACAGAGTGCGGGAGTCAAAGGGTTAAGTTTTTGCTTTCCTAGCATGGTTAACAATGCAGAATGCTGCTGGACAGGGTGCGGGAGTCAAAGGGTTAAGACTTAATTCTTTCCCGACGGCTAGTGCACAACAGCGGTACTTCCCTACCATGGCGCGGGTAGGGTGTGTTTACTTCCCTGATGACACACCATTTTTACCCCTTCAGCCGTGTCACAACAACACAACTGGCCTTTCTCCGATAAGACAGTATTCCCGATCCGAACTACTGGCAATCCCACCTTCACCAGCCCTCGATCCCAGTGTTGTTGATAGTTTACGCAGTTGTGGCATTGGTGTCCGACTGCCGAAGAAGAGAATACACCGGGGTGGAAGAAGAAAACAGCGTTCTATCGAAGTTTTGGTCACGCCTCCGCCGACTGACACTAATGTTTTGCTAGCTGTGCATGATCGCCCTACTGGCCCGGACTTCAGAAACCTCCTCTCCATCCCCCTATCTCCTGTCATTAAATAATAATAATAATTACAATATTTGCTCTCTCCTTTCCCCGTGCTTCCCGCGGAGGATGCATCGCCGTCGTCCATAAAGACTGCCTAGCCAAACGACTGACCACCGCCACTACCTTCCCCTTCCAGCACCCATCCTTCGAAGCCGTCCGCCTTTCCCTCTCGTTGCCAATGAACTGTTTGCATTTTGTCTGTGTTTACAGACCCCCGCCTAGCCGAAAAAACAAATTGACTGTTGCAATGTTTTTGAATGACTTTCCTTTATTGCTTGATTTTTGTAATACCTTGTCAGGCAGTTCTTTTATCATTGGTGATGTCAATGTTCATTTTGATTCTGATTCTGATCCAACCACTGTACAAATCAAAAGTTATCTTGACATGTTTAGTTTCTCTCAAGCCGTTTCTGAGCCAACACAAAAGCATGGCCACATTCTTGATTGGGTAGTGTTTCGGCCTACCGACAACATTTTACGCTCCACGCACGTCACCCATTCACTGTCGTCCGATCACTACTGTGTTGTGGCTGAACTGTCTGTCACTGTGCCGTCTGATCCCGTAGAGTACTCTGAGTCGCGCAACGTACGTGCGATCGACAGCGTTTCATTCAGTTCCGACCTTCGCATTCTCGTGACCCCTGACCTTTGCCCCTCTGTTGACCACTTGAGCTCTGCCCTCGTGTCTGTGTTTGACAAACACGCACCACTACGTCGTCGCAAGATGCGCACCAATCGCCTTGAGCCTTGGTTTGCCGCGGTTAAAGACGACCTTGAGGCAGCGAAAAAGCACAGACGCTGGGCTGAGCGCAGATGGCTCAAAAACCCTATTACGATCACTAAACATATTTTCAACACAGCAAAAAAGGCAGTTTCAAAAATTATTCTAAAGGTAAGTTCAACCTCATTTCCCCCCAGCCTAATAGTAGAAAAGGTGTGTTAGTGTGTGTGTATGTTATAGTAGGTAGGTGGGGGGTGGGGGTAGGTGATTATAGAGCCCAATGTGCCTCACAGTACTTTGGGGTATAGCCGTGGGGGTTGTGGGGTGCATTTGGACTTGCGTGAGAATCCGTGTATGATTGTAGCGTATGTAGTATTTTTATGGATTTATTCTATTACTTGTATTGTGTATTTAGTGTATGTACGTTAGGTCCGAGAGATTGAAATATTGTGAGTGAATGATTGTAAAGCGTCATAAGCTCCGCCGTAGGCAGAGATGTGCGCTTATAAATGGTCTCTTATTATTATTATTATTATTATTATTTTAGGGCTACTAGTAAACAGTTAATGGTAAAATGGTAAAATATTTGTATTCCCTAGAAAGTTCAAGAAGTTATCTTTTTGCGCATACTATTTTCAATTAAAAGTTTTGAAAATTCATACGCATTGTAGAACTAGAACAACATGGGTCAAAGAGCATAAACCAGAAGTATGTTTACGTTTCAGTAGTAACCGTACAACAGAAATGTTGACCAAAAAGAATCGACAACAAACGTTCTTACCTTCAGCTGATGTAGGAGAGAGTCCTCAGATGGTAATTAATACATTATGTAATCCATTCTGTGCAAAACATGATCACAAAACAGGGTTCGCACAATCCTTAAAAGTCCTTGATTTTGAGGGCATACTTTTTAAGGCCTTAAAAGTCCTTAAAAATCGGGCTTTTGCTGAAAGGTCTTTAAAAAGTCCTTAAGTTTTGTCACTGCCTATGATTTTTAATAAAGTCTGTGTAAAATCTTGAGTTTGTAGAAAAAAAAAAAGGTTGAAATTGAATTGAAAAAATAATATAGAAGTAATATAGAAAGTCGGAGTCGGAGTTAAGATCGACGATCTCACCGATACGTCGTCTGCTATAGGTCAAAACACCAGGGTTATGGGCCTTCATGGCGCATGCGTGTACGTGAAAGAATGTTCCACCATTTTGAAATTGAGAAGTCAACATGCCGGGGAAGTGTTTGTTTAGCGTGGTTTGGCTGGAAAAAGACGAATACAAAGAATGGCTGCAGGCAGACCCAAGTGGAGACAGATGCAAGGCCTTTTCCCGCATTTGTAAGAGACCATAGACATTCGTTCAGTGGGAGAATCGGCTGTAAATACCCATGGAAAAGGGAAAAAAACACTGTGACCTGATGAACTTGAAGGTTTCAAATCCTGCAGCTCGTCTTTTGAATTTTTTTACAAAAAATTCTACAACAAGCGATCCCGTCACTTCTAGCAGTTCGTCATCCTGCAGTTCATCAACCAACTGTTCTGCTCAAACTCAGATGTCAGTGAACAGCCTGAGCCGTACTAAAACAGAGACAGTGAAAGCTGAACTACTGTGGACTTTAAAAGTAGTGACAAGTCATTACAGCTTTCGTTCGTGTGAAGGCATTTTAAAAAAAAGTGCTTCAAAAGTCCTTAAAAAGTCCTTAAATTTTTGTCTGGAAATCTGTATGAACCCTGCAAAATATCTCAGGGTTTCTAGGAACTGATTTGATGTTCAGAGCTGAACTATACACGTCCCCACTGTCACAGATTGATAGTTTTTCAATTTGTTTGTCACATACAAACACAGAGAAAAGTGTTTCAGATATATACACATCTAACCAAAGAAGAAAAAAAACCGAAAGAAAAAGAGATTACACTCGTGGAGAGGCACATTCCTTCGCCTAGCAGACATTTTATCAAGGCAGGAAATGCCGGACCGAAACACATGGCTTTGGAATTTCCTGGTTGGGGGGTGGGGGTGGGGTCACTTCATTCTGTTACCTCTCAGGGCACAAAGTGCAAAGCTACAACAAGAAAACTAACTCTGTTCACTGGCTCAAACATTATACTAGGCAATACCAACGTTTTTTTCCCTTAGACCGTATAGTGGAAGTTGGTAGAATTTTTTGAAAGTTGACCGGCACTATGTGGCCGGTTCTCTGAGCTAACAGCTGCCTGACCCATACTATACGCACGGTGCGTCAAGAGGGAACTTTTCCTGCACCGGCTCCCGGGAAAAGGTTAAAGCCCGTCTTTTCCGTGACTCTATCTGTTTAAATCAACTGTCATTATACTAACCCTGTCCTGTCCTGTTTTAGTGCAGTCTGTTAGTGTCTGGTGTGTGTGTGGATGACTGAGGGTGTGTGAATGATGTTTGTGGGTACAGCTAGTGAGTGTGTGTTATATGTGTGTTACATGTGTGTTATGTATTTCACTTGTTTTTGTATTGTAGGGTTGTACGCGCTTAGAACACTGTTAGGCGCAGCAAACATGTTTATTATTATTATGATTATTATTATTACTATTATTATTATTATTATTATTGTTACTTTGTTGTTGTTACTAATGTTATTATTGTTATTATCATCGTTATTGTTGTTGTTGTTGATGGTGGTATTTTTATTATTTTTGTTTTATTATTGTTGTTGTTGTTGTTGGTATTGTTGTTGTTATTATTATTATCATTATCATCATCATCATTATTATTATTATTCTATGGCACGGTTTACCATTATTATTATCATTATCATCATCATTATTATTATTATTCTATGGCACGGTTTTACCATTATTATTATCATATATCATATTATTATTATTATTCTATGGCACGGTTTACCATTATTATTATCATTATCTCATCATCATCATTATTATTATTCTATGGCACGGTTTACCATTTATTATCATTATCATCATCATTATTATTATTATTCTATGGCACGGTTTACCATTATTATTATTATCATTATCATCATCATCATCATTATTATTATTCTATGGCACGGTTTACCATTATTATTATCATTATCATCAATTATTATTATTATTCTATAGCACGGTTTACCATTATTATTATCATTATCATCATCATTATATTATTATTCTATGGCACGGTTTACCATTATTATTATCATTATCATCATCATTATTATTATTATTCTATGGCACGGTTTACCATTATTATTATCATTATCATCATTATTATTTTATTATTCTATAGCACGGTTTACCATTATTATTATCATTATCATCATTATTATTATTATTATTCTATGGCACGGTTTACCATTATTATTATCATTATCATCATTATCATCATTATTATTATTATTCTATGCACGATTTACCATTATTATTATCATTATCATCATCATCATTATTATTTATTCTATAGCACGATTTACCAAATCATGTAGTCTCACTCACATTCATATAATAGACTTGTTAGGGAGCACAGAGACCAAGCATGTGGTCTGCACTACATTCACTGTTTAGTTGTACAGTCTGTGTCTATTTGGTGTTTTCATGTTTCCATAAGTCAGACTCATTGACTACTGGATCTTTTAACTGCATGTGGGTGTTTTCATGTTTCCATAAGTCAGCCATCGAATGACTTACGGATCTTAACTCATGATGGTGTTTGTTCCATAAGCGCCACTGCTGACTTAGGATCTTAACCTGCATGCTGGTGTTTTACTGTTTCCCATAAGCCAGCCACTGACATGACTTACAGGATCTTTAACCTGCATGCTGGTGTTTTACTGTTTCCATAAGCCAGCCACTGACATGACTTACAGGATCTTTAACCTGCATGCTGAGTGTTTTACTGTTTCCATAAGCCAGCCACTGACATGACTTACAGGATCTTTAACCTGCATGCTGAGTGTTTTACTGTTTCCATAAGCCAGCCACGACATGACTTACAGGATCTTTAACCTGCATGCTGGGTGTGTTACTGTTTCCATAAGCAGCCACTGACATGACTTACAGGATCTTTAACCTGCATGCTGGGTGTGTTACTGTTTCCATAAGTCAGCCACTGACATGACTTACAGGATCTTTAACCTGCAGCTGGTGTTTTACTGTTTCCATAAGCAGCCACTGACATGACTTACAGGATCTTTAACCTGCATGCTGGGTGTTTTACTGTTTCCATAAGTCAGCCACTGACATGACTTACAGGATCTTTAACCTGCATGATGGGTGTTTTACTGTTTCCATAAGCAGCCACTGACATGACTTACAGGATCTTTAACCTGCATGTGGGTGTTTTACTGTTTCCATAAGCAGCCACTGACATGACTTACAGGATCTTTAACCTGCATGCTGGGTGTTTTACTGTTTCCATAAGCAGCCACTGACATGACTTACAGGATCTTTAACCTGCATGCTGGGTGTTTTACTGTTTCCATCAAGCCAGCCACTGACATGACTTACAGGATCTTTAACCTGCATGCTGGGTGTTTTACTGTTTCCATAAGCAGCCAGTGACATGACTTAAGGATCTTTAACCTGCATGCTGGGTGTTTTTTATGTTTCCATAAGTCAGCCACTGACATGACTTACAGGATCTTTAACCTGCGTGCAGGTGTTTTCTGTTCAGAAGATGCTTACAGTTGGTCGAGTTTCTAATTGGACCTGGTGACCATTGTGTGTAAGAATTGATTGATGTGATATATTTATAGTTGTACAGTTTCATGTAGCGATGTATGTGTGGCTTTGACTGTTGGGGGTGTTATGTAGTGTGTGTGTTTGTGTTGTTGGTGTTTGTGTGTGAGAGGAGAGAAAGAGTGAGAAAGAGAGACACAGAGAGAGAGAGTGAGAGACAGACAGACAGACGGACAGAGGGGGAGAGAGAGAGAGATTGTGGATGTGTGTGTGTGTTCATGAATTTTGGATAGATACGTACATTAATTTATTGGTTCTTGAATAGTTAAGTGCCTTGTGCAACAATTGGTTTGGACAGATTCATACAATAGTTATCAGTTGTGTTGAAAAGATATACAATTTGTGTGTGTGACATGAAGATTTCTCAGTTGTGGAAAAGATAAATGATTGGTGTGTGGGTGATATGTGTTATGAAATAGATCTGTTTCTGTGTAGCTTACTGCGTGTACGTTGTTTTGTATACAGAATCATTGTGTGTGTGTGTGTGTGTGTGTGTGTGTGTGTGTTTTCACTCTGTCTGTCTCTCTGTGGGTGTGTGTAGGGTACTTTCTCTCGCCCTCTCTGTGTATGTGTGTGTGAATGTGGGTGTGTGCACTCTCTCTATGTGTGTGTGAGGGTATGTGTATGTATGTGTGTGCGCACTTTCTCTCTCCCTCCCTCTTCTGTGTGTGTATGTGTGTGTGTGTGTGTGTGTGTATGTGTGGGTGAGTGGATGTGTGTCTGTGTCCATGTGTGTGTGTGCATGTGTTATGTGTGTGAAGGAAAAGTGTTAGTGTGTCTTGACTGTCACCTGATCATTTTTAGTGGCTCAGGAAATGGAACTGCTCCTTTGACTGAATACAATGTTGGACATTGTGTGTGTGTGTGTCTGTGTCTGTGTCTGTGTGTCCGTGTTGTGTGTGTGTGTGTGTGTGTGTGTGTGTCTGTGTTGTTGTCTGTGTGTGTTGTGTGTGTGTCTGTGTCTGTGTGTTGTGTGTGTGTGTGTGTGTGTGCCTGTCTGTGTGTGTGGTGTCTGTGTGTTTGTGTGCTGTGTGTCTCCTCTGTCTGTGTGTGTGTGTGTGTCTGTGTGTGTGGTGTGATGTGTGTCGTGTGTGTGTGTGTCGTGTGTGTCTGTGTGTGGTGTGCTGTGTGTTGTGTGAGTGTTAGTGTGTCTGTGCTGTCAGTCTGTTGTTCATGTTGTGTGTCGTGTGTGTCTGTGTCTGTAATGTTGTACATGTGATGTGTGTGTGTGTGTGTTGTGTTGTGTCTGTGTGTCTGTGTCGTGTGTTGTTCTGTGTCGTGTGTGTGTGTGTGTGTGTGTGTGTGTGTTCCTTTGAATCCTGCACCCTATCCATCAACTACAGAAACTTATCCTTTGCATTTGACTCCTAACCCTCCACAAGCTTTCTTCACAATGAGGGAGTCAAAAGGTTAAATTTTGTTTCACGAGCATGCTCAACAATGCAAGATGCTGGTGGATGGGGTGCAGAAGTCAAAGGGTTGAACAATCAACAGCCTATCTACATACAATGACAAAGGGTTAAACAGTCAACAACCTATCTACATACAATGACAAAGGTTAAACAGTCAACACCTATCTACATACAAGACAAAGGGTTAAACAGTCAACAACCTATCTACATACAATGACAAAGGGTTAAACAGTCAAACCTATCTACATACAATGACAAAGGGTTAAACAGTCAACAGCCTATCAACATACAATGACAAGAGTTAAACAGTCAACAACCTATCAACATACAATGACAAAGGGTTAAACAGTCAACAGCCTATCAACATACAATGACAAAGGTTAAACAGTCAACAACCTATCAACATACAATGACAAAGGGTTAAACAGTCAACAACCTATCAACATACAATGACAAAGGGTTAAACAGTCAACAGCCTATCAACATACAATGACAAAGGGTTAAACAGTCAACAACCTATCTACATACAATGACAAAGGGTTAAACAGTCAACAGCCTATCACATACAATGACAAAGGGTTAAACAGTCAACAGCCTATCAACATACAATGACAAAGGGTTAAACAGTCAACAACCTATCAACATACAATGACAAAGGGTTAAACAGTCAACAGCCTATCAACATACAATGACAAAGGGTTAAACAGTCAACAGCCTATCAACATACAATGACAAAGGGTTAAACAGTCAACAGCCTATCTACATACAATGACAAAGGGTTAAACAGTCAACAACCTATCTACATACAATGACAAAGGGTTAAACAGTCAACAGCCTATCTACATACAATGACAAAGGGTTAAACAGTCAACAGCCTATCAACATACAATGACAAAGGGTTAAACAGTCAACAGCCTATCAACATACAATGACAAAGGGTTAAACAGTCAACAGCCTATCTACATACAATGACAAAGGGTTAAACAGTCAACAACCTATCTACATACAATGACAAAGGGTCAAACAGTCAACAACCTATCTACATACAATGACAAAGGGTTAAACAGTCAACAACCTATCAACATACAATGACAAAGGGTTAAACAGTCAACAACCTATCTACATACAATGACAAAGGGTTAAACAGTCAACAGCTTATCTACATA
Source organism: Monoplex corrugatus (assembly GCA_030674185.1). Lineage (NCBI taxonomy): Eukaryota > Metazoa > Mollusca > Gastropoda > Littorinimorpha > Ranellidae > Monoplex > Monoplex corrugatus. The sequence continues at coordinate 40,126,874 of JAPXFY010000034.1, forward strand.
CAATGACAAAGGGTTAAACAGTCAACAATAATAATAATAATAATTACAATATTTATATAGCGCAAAATCTTGATAAAATCAAATCTAAGCGCTGAAGCAGACACACACGCAAGCACGCACGCACGCACGCACGCACACACACGCACCCACACACACACACACACACACACACACACACGCATGGCTATAAATGGGGAGAAAGAATAAAAGCAATAAAAGCAAGAATAAAACCAATGGAAAATTATAGAGAGCATAGCATATACAATTATATATTATAACCATGTGATTCCCTCCGAGCGGAGACAGGCTGCAGAGGGGGGGGGGGGGGGGTTGAGTGAGGTTAGGATTTTATGCGGAGGAGAAAAGGTGAGTTTTGAGAGCGGACTTGAAGGAGACAAAAGTAGGTTGCTGACGGACTGAGAGAGGAAGTTTGTTCCAGGAGAGTGGACCAGAAACAGAGAAGGCTCGTGGACCATAGGTATTGAGCTTAGTGCGTGGAAAGCGAAAAGTCAGAGGATCGGAGGCAGAGCGGTGGGTACGTGAGGGAAGATAGATCTCAAGTAGGCTTGACAGGTAATCGGGGGCTGCGTTATTGAGGCTTTTGTAGCACATGGTGTCTAGTTTGTAATGTATGCGCTTTGATACAGGGAGCCAGTGAAGTTGTGCCAGGAGAGGAGATATGTGGTCAGCTTTTTTCTTTTTGAGTACAAGGCGTGCAGCATTGTTTTGAATGCGCTGTAGGATGTGAATGGTGGAGGCAGGAAGACCAGACAGGAGTGAATTGCAATAGTCAATGCGAGACATTATGAAGGAGAGAACGAGTTTTGCAGTTGTTTCGACAGAGAGATACTTCCTGATCAGCCTTATACGATGGAGATGATAGTAGCAGGATCTGACAAAGGGTTAAACAGTCAACAACCTATCTACATACAATGACAAAGGGTTAAACAGTCAACAGCCTATCTACATACAATGACAAAGGGTTAAACAGTCAACAGCCTATCTACATACAATGACAAAGGGTTAAACAGTCAACAGCCTATCTACATACAATGACAAAGGGTTAAACAGTCAACCTATCTACATACAATGACAAAGGGTTAAACAGTCAACCTATCAACATACAATGACAAAGGGTTAAACAGTCAACAACCTATCAACATACAATGACAAAGGGTTAAACAGTCAACAACCTATCAACATACAATGACAAAGGGTTAAACAGTCAACCTATCAACATACAATGACAAAGGGTTAAACAGTCAACAACCTATCTACATACAATGACAAAGGGTTAAACAGTCAACCTATCAACATACAATGACAAAGGGTTAAACAGTCAACAACCTATCAACATACAATGACAAAGGGTTAAACAGTCAACAACCTATCTACATACAATGACAAAGGGTTAAACAGTCAACAGCCTATCTACATACAATGACAAAGGGTTAAACAGTCAACAGCCTATCTACATACAACGACAAAGGGTTAAACAGTCAACAGCCTATCTACATACAATGACAAAGGGTTAAACAGTCAACAGCCTATCAACATACAATGACAAAGGGTTAAACAGTCAACAACCTATCTACAGACAATGACAAAGGGTTAAACAGTCAACAACCTATCTACATACAATGACAAAGGGTTAAACAGTCAACAGCCTATCTACATACAATGACAAAGGGTTAAACAGTCAACCTATCAACATACAATGACAAAGGGTTAAACAGTCAACAACCTATCAACATACAATGACAAAGGGTTAAACAGTCAACAACCTATCTACATACAATGACAAAGGGTTAAACAGTCAACAACCTATCAACATACAATGACAAAGGGTTAAACAGTCAACAACCTATCTACAGACAATGACAAAGGGTTAAACAGTCAACAACCTATCTACATACAATGACAAAGTGTTAAACAGTCAACAGCCTATCAACATACAATGACAAAGGGTTAAACAGTCAACCTATCAACATACAATGACAAAGGGTTAAACAGTCAACAGCCTATCAACATACAATGACAAAGTGTTAAACAGTCAACAGCCTATCTACATACAATGACAAAGGGTTAAACAGTCAACAACCTATCTACAGACAATGACAAAGGGTTAAACAGTCAACAACCTATCTACATACAATGACAAAGGGTTAAACAGTCAACAGCCTATCTACATACAATGACAAAGGGTTAAACAGTCAACCTATCTACATACAATGACAAAGGGTTAAACAGTCAACAACCTATCTACAGACAATGACAAAGGGTTAAACAGTCAACAGCCTATCTACATACAATGACAAAGGGTTAAACAGTCAACAGCCTATCTACATACAATGACAAAGGGTTAAACAGTCAACAACCTATCTACAGACAATGACAAAGGGTTAAACAGTCAACAACCTATCTACAGACAATGACAAAGGGTTAAACAGTCAACAACCTATCTACAGACAATGACAAAGGGTTAAACAGTCAACAACCTATCTACAGACAATGACAAAGTGTTAAACAGTCAACAGCCTATCTACATACAATGACAAAGGGTTAAACAGTCAACAGCCTATCTACATACAATGACAAAGGGTTAAACAGTCAACAGCCTATCTACATACAATGACAAAGGGTTAAACAGTCAACAATCTATCTACACACAATGACAAAGGGTTAAACAGTCAACAGCCTATCTACATACAATGACAAAGGGTTAAACAGTCAACAATCTATCTACATACAATGACAAAGGGTTAAACAGTCAACAACCTATCTACATACAATGACAAAGGGTTAAACAGTCAACAGCCTATCTACATACAATGACAGACAGTGACAAAACAGACAGACACATCCACACATAATCGAATAATCAGAAACATATCAACATTATGTACATCTATATGCACAACAAGGGTTAAACAATCAACAATCTATCTACATACAATGACAGACAGTGACATAACAAACAGACATATCCACACATAATTAAGTATTCAGGACGATATCAACATTATGTACATCTATATGCATAACAGTGCCACCCAGTAACACACAGACAAAATGACACCACCACCACTATGACGTGAAGAAATAAATTATTTGAAGCATTGCAGTTTATCTCTGATGATTGTAACATGTTGGTTTTGCCCACACTATGCAGGCAGTGTTGTCGCTGCGCAGTCTGCGTAATCCATCTTTGGTGGATGTATATGTCGGATGGTTTTATAAGCCACTCAACGCTGATCTGACTTACAGCATCCATAATGTTTGTATTTGAACCAGATAAACATAAAAATAGAATCAGAATGAGTATTTGATACAATGAGACAAGACAGATACAAGTTTTTGACCAACTGTCCTTTGTCATGAGTAAAGTAAGAACAAAGAACAAATATCAAACAATGTAAACTAAGACAATGAAAAAGAAATATCCAACAACAAATACTAACATTAGGGGAAAAACAACAAAACTTCCATGTGGACAGCAGGAAAGTTTATTTTGGGTAGAAAGAAACTCTAGGGAGAGCTAGACAACAGAAGGTCTTCAGAGAAGTAACCCCCTTTAGACAAGTGTTTCGGCCCTGAATTCCTTACACTCTCGGGGGGCCGGGCCACATCCAGGTCATGACTCCTGGATGCCCTTCTGCTGTTGTCTATTTTTTTTTTTTTTTTTTTTTTTTCCCCACGCCGGGGATCGAACCTGGGCGATTCTGCGCTTCAGAACTGCGGTACGCGGTTTTACCAATGTGCTAACGGGGCACACATCATCTGTAGGGAATTTAATCCTTATGAAGTTCACTTTTTTGGTTCCTCCTTGCCCAGATCCAGCTTGAGCTCCTTTCTGCTGCCTCTGCCATCGCTTTAAGGGCTCTAGTCCTCTTCTTCCCAGAAATGGCGAGTTGTTTCATGAGATCATAAGCGGAGGTGCCCACAAACCCTCTTGCCCCGACCTCTATGGCGAAGATTTTGACCCGCAGACCTGCTTTCTTCAGGGTGCTGGCAAGACCGGCGTATTTTTCGGTCTTGTAGATATGTGCTTCTTCCATTCTGCTTTCGTATGGCACAGTGAGTTCTATCAGAATCACTTGTTTCGAGGAGTCAGAGTGGAGAGCGATGTCTGGTCTCATGCCTGTCTTGCTGATGACATCTGGGTAATTTCTCCACTCTGGGAGGTCTGCTGTACACTCCCAGTCGACTGCTCCATCCAGAAGACCCTTTGGCAATGTGCTGGTTGTCATAGCCCTTTCGGGCCAGACCTGTTTCCCTCCTGCTTTGTAGAACGTTGTCATAGCAATTGGTGCGTTTGGGGTCATGGTTTTTTCGCTAACCACATCTGTGATCACTTTCAGAACTTGGTTGTGCCTCCATGTATACCTTCCTTGGGCTAGCGCTACTTTGCAAGAGCTTAGGACATGTTCCACTGTTTGTTTCTTCTGACAGAGCGGACATGCTGGGTCGTCTGCTTTCCCCCATTTCACTAAGTTTGCATTCGAGGGGAGCAGGTCATATACAGATCTGAGGAGGAAGCTTATCCTTAGAGGAGCCATGTGCCACATATCGTTCCAGCTGAGACTTCTTTGGAGTGCACTGTCCCATGTTGTCCATTGCCCCTGTTGACCTTGCTGGACTGCCTTCTGCACTCTTTTGACATCTTCTTCTTCCTTCAACTCCTGTATGATCATGTCTCTTTTTTCCTTCCCTTTGGCTTTGGACCACCACTGCATTTTTGTTGCTCCCAGTCCCTGTCTGTTGGTTTGCGTGTGTCCAATTATTTCTTTGATGCTGAGGTTTCTCTTGGCATTGTTTACAGCCTCTTGGACTTTCCACTTTCTGCCAGTTCTCAGCTTTGGATGAACTGCTCTCACGATATTGTCCTCCGATTCCTCCAGCATGCTCAACAGTCTTGCTTTTCCAACTTTGTATTCCTCCACTATGGATTTCAGAGGTAGCTTCAGCATTGCTTGACGACAGTAGAATGCAACATCAGTGAGACCAGGTGGGACACCGAGCCATTTTCTTGTGTATTTGTTGATTTTGGCTTCCATTGCTTCGACTGTGCTGGTGCAAATGTCATAGATTAGCAGTGGCCACAGCAGCTTTGGTATCAGCATGAACTGTAGACACCAGACTTTGTATTTGCCTGGCAGTCCGCAGTTATCTATTTTCTTCAGGCCTTCTTCTGCTGTTTGCTTGGTTTCACATCCCCTTTGTGTGTCTTTCAGGGAGTCATCATACCATCTTCCGAGACTTTTTACTGGCTCTTCTGTGACAGTGGGGATGGCTTGGTTGGCTACCATGAATTTGACTGAATCTGCCACTTTTCCTTTCCGCAGTGAGAGACTTCGGGATTTCTTAGGTTTGAACCTCATTCTTGAAGAGGCCACCAGCTCATCCAGCTGCTTTATGATTTGGTGTGTCTCTTCCTCATCCGTGGACAAGACTGTTGTGTCATCCATGAAAGCTTTCAGAGGAGGCATCTGGTATCCATCTCCCAGATTCACTGGACCTGAACTCTTCATTGCAGCTTTCAAGATGACTTCCATTGCCAACACGAACAGTATGGGAGAGATTGCACAGCCCATTGCAATGCCCACCTCTAGGTCTATCCAGTCCGTGGTGTATTCTTTGGTAGAGAACCGCATTGAGAACCCTTGGAAATACTTCCTCAGCATTGTTCGGATGTTTTCTGGGATGTGATACATTTCAAGAGCCAGCTGGATCATATCGTGTGGAACTGATCCATATGCATTCGCCAGATCAAGCCAAACTACGTCAATGTCTCTCTTCTCTGTTCTTGCTTTTTGGATGGCATCCCAAATCAACGTGGCATGTTCCAAGCATCCAGGCATTCCTGGTATGCCTCCCTTTTGGACTGACATATCCAGATACTTGTTTTCAGTCAGGTATTTTGGCATTATACTGTTCAGTTTGGAATCTTACATTTTGTTGTCTTTGGAAAGTGGATAAAATCAGAACACATAAAATCAAAACACATTTGTCAATCTTGCATTTATAGATAAATGATTTTGTAAATAACCATCTTTCAAGGAAAATCAGTGGCAAAAAGGAAGAAAGGCAGACATCCGATCTCGTACATCGAGAAATAACCAACATGAGTGATCTAAATGTTCAAGAAATTTGGTCCTTTTTATCCACTGGACGAGGCGGCAGGGAAGTTTTTAGTCCTCTTTTTAGTATCCGTTGTTTGGTGTTTGTAGTCTGTTTGTGACCGTGCGTTCGCGCTTGACAAAGGCCAGTTGGCCGAAAATTTGCGCTTGTTTTGTCAAATACGCGCTTACATTGGTTATTTTGTTCTTCTGGTTCTAGAAATTGTCCACAAAAAGTCAGGACAGAGCGGCCTGGAAGGAGATGGTGGCATCAAAATGAACCCAGTGACGTCAACAGGTGAGACAGGTGAGATCTAGTAACAAGTATGACGGTCTCCAGGACACATGTACAAATCCTAGCGAGATATGTATTTCATTTTGATGAGTGACTGCAGTAATGTCTGACCACACACATGCGAAACACAAACCCCACCAAGGGATTTTCAAAAGTGGGAAACAAACTTGAGGTTAAGCCGGGCTGGAGTCAGTCCATTTACTGCTGCTGCTGCTGCTACTACTACTACTACTATTATTATTACTGCTGCCGCTGATGATGATGATACTACCACTACTACTACCACTACTACTACTACTATTACTACTGCTGCTGCTGCTGCTGTTGATAATACAACTACTACTGTTACTGCTGCTGCTGATACTACTACTGCAACAACTATTACTAATAATAATAATTACAATATTTATATAGCGCAAAATCTTGATAAATCAAATCTAAGCGCTGAAACACACACACACGCACGCACGCACACACACGCACGCACGCACGCACACACACGCACCCACACACACACACACACACACACACACACACACACACACACACACACACACACACACACACACGGCTATGAATGGGGAGAAAGAATAAAAACAATGGAAAATTATAGAGAGCATATTATATGCAATTATATATTGCAATGTGATTCCCCTCCGAGTGGAGACAGGCTACAGAGGGGATTGAGTGAGGTCAGGATTTTATGCAGAGGAGAAAAGGTGAGTTTTGAGAGCGGACTTGAAGGAGACAAAAGTAGGTTGCTGACGGACTGAGAGAGGAAGTTTGTTCCAGGAGAGCGGACCAGAAACAGAGAAGGCTCGTGGACCATAGGTATTGAGCTTAGTGCGTGGAAAGCGAAAAGTCAGAGGATCAGAGGCAGAGCGGAGGGTACGTGAGGGAACATAGATCTCAAGTAGGCTTGACAGGTAATCGGGGGCTGCGTTATTGAGGCTTTTGTAGCACATGGTGTCTAGTTTGTACTGTATGCGCTTTGATACAGGGAGCCAGTGAAGTTGTGCCAGGAGAGGAGATATGTGGTCAGCTTTTTTCTTTTTGAGTACAAGGCGTGCAGTATTGTTTTGAATGCGCTGTAGGATGTGAGTGGTGGAGGCAGGAAGACCGGACAGGAGTGAATTGCAATAGTCAATGCGAGACATTATGAAGGAGAGAACGAGTTTTGCAGTTGTTTCCACAGAGAGATACTTCCTGATCAGGCTACTACCACTACTACTACTTCCAATACTACTACCACCACCACTTCTACTACTATTTCTAATAGTTCTACTACTACTACTACTACTATTACTACTACTACTACTGCTGCTGCTACTACTACTGTTGCTGCTGCTGCTACTACTACTGCTGCTACTACTACTATTACTATTGCAACTACTACTTATACTACCACCACCACTACTACCACACCTACTATGCCACTACCACTACTACTACTACCCCAACCACCACCACTATTACCACAACTACTACTGCCACTACCACCACTACTAAAACTACTACCATCACCACCACAACCACCACCACAACTGCTATTACTACTTCTACAACTACTACCACCACCAGCAACAACCATCACCACTACTACTACTACCACCACCACCACCACTACCACTAATACTTCTCTCTTACTACAACAACTACTACTCCTACCACAACCACAACTACTACCACCAAAAACAACAACCACAACCACAACTACCACCACCACCACCACCACAACTACCACCACAACCACAACTACCACCACAACCACAACAGCTACCACCACCACAACAACAACTACCACCACAACCACCACCACCACCACAACTACCACCACAACCACCACCACCACCACCAACAACCATCACCACTACTACCACCACAACCAATTCTACTACTACTACTACCACCACCACCACCACTACTACTTCAGAAACTTGTGTCATGATAGGTGGGTAATCAAGTGCTCCCCCTCAAATTTTACTTAATTATTACTACGTTAGGCCTGTCATGAGGAACACTAGTCATGCCACCCAATGACTGTAACATCCAATCTTAATTATTACTACATTAGATCTGTCATGAGGAACGCTAGTCTTGACCGTAACATACAATCTTAATTATTACTACATTAGGCCTGTCATGAGGAACGCTAGTCTTGACCGTAACATACAATCTTAATTATTACTACATTAGGCCTGTCATGAGGAACGCTAGTCGTGCCACCCAATGACCGTAACATCCAGTCTTAATTATTACTACGTTAGGCCTGTCATGAGGAACGCTAGTCATGCCACCCAATGACCGTAACATACAATCTTAATTATTACTACATTAGGCCTGTCATGAGGAATGCTAGTCGTGCCACCCAATGACCGTAACATCCAGTCTTAATTATTACTACATTAGGCCTGTCATGAGGAACGCTAGTCTTGACCGTAACATACAATCTTAATTATTACTACATTAGGCCTGTCATGAGGAACGCTAGTCTTGACCGTAACATACAATCTTAATTATTACTACATTAGGCCTGTCATGAGGAATGCTAGTCATGCCACCCAATGACTGTAACATACAATCTTAATTATTACTACATTAGGCCTGTCATGAGGAATGCTAGTCTTGACCGTAACATCCAATCTTAATTATTACTACATTAGGCCTGTCATGAGGAACGCTAGTCTTGACCGTAACATACAATCTTAATTATTACTACATTAGGCCTGTCATGAGGAACGCTAGTCTTGACCGTAACATCCAATCTTAATTATTACTACATTAGGCCTGTCATGAGGAATGCTAGTCGTGCCACCCAATGACCGTAACATACAATCTTAATTATTACTACATTAGGCCTGTCATGAGGAATGCTAGTCGTGCCACCCAATGACCGTAACATACAATCTTAATTATTACTACATTAGGCCTGTCATGAGGAATGCTAGTCATGCCACCCAATGACCGTAACATCCAGTCTTAATTATTACTACATTAGGCCTGTCATGAGGAACGCTAGTCTTGACCGTAACATACAATCTTAATTATTACTACATTAGGCCTGTCATGAGGAACGCTAGTCTTGACCGTAACATACAATCTTAATTATTACTACATTAGGCCTGTCATGAGGAACGCTAGTCTTGACCGTAACATACAATCTTAATTATTACTACATTAGGCCTGTCATGAGGAACGCTAGTCATGCCACCCAATGACTGTAACATACAATCTTAATTATTACTACGTTAGGCCTGTCATGAGGAACGCTAGTCTTGACCGTAACATACAATCTTAATTATTACTACATTAGGCCTGTCATGAGGAACGCTAGTCTTGACCGTAACATACAATCTTAATTATTACTACATTAGGCCTGTCATGAGGAACGCTAGTCATGACCGTAACATACAATCTTAATTATTACTACATTAGGCCTGTCATGAGGAACGCTAGTCTTGACTGTAACATCCAATCTTAATTATTACTACATTAGGCCTGTCATGAGGAACGCTAGTCTTGACCGTAACATACAATCTTAATTATTACTACATTAGGCCTGTCATGAGGAACGCTAGTCTTGACCGTAACATACAATCTTAATTATTACTACATTAGGCCTGTCATGAGGAACGCTAGTCATGACCGTAACATACAATCTTAATTATTACTACATTAGGCCTGTCATGAGGAACGCTAGTCTTGACTGTAACATCCAATCTTAATTATTACTACATTAGGCCTGTCATGAGGAATGCTAGTCTTGACCGTAACATACAATCTTAATTATTACTACATTAGGCCTGTCATGAGGAACGCTAGTCTTGACTGTAACGTACAATCTTAATTATTACTACATTAGGCCTGTCATGAGGAACGCTAGTCATGCCACCCAATGACCATAACATCCAGTCTGGTGGACACACATGTTCCACATACAGCTGTTGTTAAACAAGCATTTTCTTATTGCTGACAGATCGCGCTCACATAGGGGATTGGCCAGACGGGGAAAAAGCTGGTACTTTTCATCTTCATTCATGTTTTTTTTTTTTTAAATTTTATTTTATTTCATTTTATTTCATTTTATCTTATTTTATTTTGTTTTATTTTATTTTATTTTATTTTATTTTATGTTACTTTACTTTATTTCATTTTACTTTATTTTATTTTATTTTATTTTATTTTGTGTTAGTTTACTTTATTTGACTTTATCTTATTTTATTTTATTTTATTTTATTTTATTTTATTTTGTGTTTCATCAGAGTGGATTTACCATGTGAAAGTCAGGCTGCTCCCCCTTTTAAGTGCGCATTGCCACAGTGCACCATCTTTTTTCTTTTTTTTTAAACCAAGATTTCAGGGAGGCAAGAAGTCTAATTGGTCTTCAAGAAGAGGGACCTGGGAAAATCAGCCTGTCTCTCCAATGTTTTATACCAAGCCCAGCCAGGCAATGCCCTGCTCTTCATAATTTTAAACTGCCATGGGATCTTAAGCGTGCACAGGCTAGAAAGCACATGGGTCCGACTCATTTTTCATCCCCTTCAATAGGACTAGACGTTTAGTTCAATTGCCTGGTCAGACTGAGGAGGAAAGTAGAGGCCTCAACGGGGAAAGAAAATGAATACATTTATGTATATGTGTATATACATACATACATGTACATGCACATATACATTATATGCATATCTACATAGTAGGCTATATTGGTCAATATTGGCTACGAAAAAGGCAACATAGTTGGAATTTATGAGCACATTATTATCATTATTATTTTTGTTGTTGTTGATAAGCTTTAGTGAAAAAGCAAATACAGTTTGAATTACGAACACACTATTTTCAAAAGTATTTTAATTAAATAGAACAAGGTGATCCCTCGACATTGCCTACGATAAAGAAGGGAAACCACTCTAATAGCGGAGTCAAAATGGCGACTGCACTGAGGAAGGTCGTTCCTGCATTACTGCAGAGAGCTGTTTCGAAAAGCAGCTCTCCTGTTTTCTTTGCCAGGTATGGCTACAAAGTGTGGAATTGTACAATGTCTGATTACGTGCATTAGTAAAAGAGTGCATTCGCTTGATCTTTATTGCCAATGAATGATAGATGCGTACGATCCTGTGCTGATGTGATACATATAACATAACCGATAACGTTGCAAGGACACCCGATGATAGTTTTGTGTTAGGTAACAGAATCGCAGTCCCGGTTACAACCAATATAAGTCCTGAATCGATCTTGATCTTGATTTCTAACTCGGTATTTGGCCAGTGTGACAGTCGTAGAAACCACCAGTGACATAAAAGCGACGGATTTTCTCATGGTTGAGATACTTCTGACTTCATCATCGTCATGATCGTGATCATGCATTACTCAACAGTTGTTAATTTTAAACACATGTATGTTCATGATCATGGTCATGTTGGTATGGCCAGTTTACAAGAAATACGTTAGGGTACCAGATGAGGCCTAGAGCACCAATGACCAATGCCCCACCACCCTCATTCCCCCCACCACCCACCCCACCATCATCACGATTAAAACTGAAGTCTAAAGAAAGACATGTCCACTACCCAGATTTATCTGCTGCAAATCCCCCAGTTATAAGTGCCAGAATAATCAAGTTTGATTGTGGGCCCTTAACACTGAAGAAGAAGAAGAGTCATACCCCAGATAACCACCTCCCCAGCTACCGGCGCCACACAATATCATCCCATCAATTCAAGTGAAAGGGGGTTTCCCTGAGGAGATGTTGGGGGCTGTTTCACTTTCAGTATGAATAGTATCCCCACCTTCTGGACATTTTGTGATAGACATCTCCTCTTTTCTGTCACTCTGTATCAGCTTTGCTCCTTTGCTTTCTGTCAGTACTTTCCCTTTTTTTTTTTTTTTCTTTTTCTTTTTTTTTTTTCCCTTGCTAGTTCATTCACCTGTACATACATTTGAAGTGTCTTACATACTTTCTCTTAGGATTGATAATTGTGTACATTTGAAGTGTCTTACATACTTTCTCTTAGGATTGATAATTGTGTACATACATGTATTAAATGCATTTTTTGGCTCTCGGGAAATGTGATATGTGGAAACAAGTTAAGATAATTTCGGCTTGTTTTTAAGTTTTAAGTGTCCTTAGTTATGTTTAAATTTGTATTTAGGTTTGTTTTTTAAATCCCCTGTGTGAAAAATTTGATGGTATAGTCAATGCCAGGGACATCTCAGATTATGTGCATGAATGCATTGGTATGTGTACTTAATTTTCCAGTTTTTTGTTGTTGTTGAAGTAGTGTGTATGTTTTGAAATGGTTATAGCCCTGATATGGCTCTATGCAATCAGCAGGGCTTTAAGCAAAAGTAACATTCAGAATAAGAGCAAACAAAAGGGGACTATCCATGTGCTGCATGACCCACTCGGACCCAGTCATGCTAATTTGAAACACAAGTTTATGATCATGATCGTATTGTTGTTTATGTACCAGTGGCCACCTCCGGCACCTGTTTCAGGCATGTGACTCCCTCACCCAGTCCACCAGCTGAAAGGCTGAGGGAGTTGGAGGGTTAAACTGAATGTGTGTGTGTGTGTGTGTGTGTGTGTGTGTGTGTGTATGTGTGTGTGTGTGTGTGTGTGTGTGTGTGTGTGTGTGTGTGTGCGTGCGCGTGCGTGCGTGCGTGCGTGTGTGCATGTGTGTGTGTGTGTGTATGTATATATACATGTGTGTGTGTGTATCATGTGTGTGTGTGGGTGTGTATGTGTGTGTGTGTGTGTGTATGTGTGTGTGTGTGTGTTTCTGTGTGTGTGTGTGTGCATGTACACGTGTGTGTGTATACATGTGTGTGTATGTGTGTGTGTGTGTGTGTTTGTTTGTTTGTTTGTTTGTGAATACACCTGTGGTGTGTGTGTGTGTGTGTTTGTGTGTGTGTGTTTGTTTGTTTGTTTGTTTGTTTGTGAATACACCTGTGGTGTGTGTGTGTGTGTGTGTGTGTGTGTGTGTGTGTGTGTGTGTGTGTGTGTGTGTGTGTGTGTGTGTGTGAATTCATGTGTGTGTGTGTGTGTGTGTGTGTGTGTGTGTGTGTGTGTGTGTGTGTGTGTGTGAATACACGTGTGGTGTGTGTGTGTATTTGTGTGTGTGTGTGTGTGTGTACATGTGTGGTGTGTTGTGTGTGACAGGGGGGCAGGCAAGGTATGGATGCCAGACAAAGAATATTATGACAAGTTCAACCTGCCAGTCATGTACCCGGATGAAAACACCTCCAACTGGAAACTACCACCTTTCAACGGTAATTCACATATATACACACGTGACACAGACTGCAGAGATACAACTCTCATTTCCTCTCCTGCTCCTCTTGTCTGCATCTCTCCTTTCTGTCTCTCTCTGTGTCTTAAGCGATGGCACCGTTGATGAGTGTTATGTACTGATTTCCTCATAGAATGTCTTCTGTTGTTGATTATGCATTTCTTCTTTTTGTATTTTTCGTTCCAAGGAAATATGGGTGATATAATTAACAAAGGGCCTGAACTAAATGGCAAGAACTAAAATCATGGTAATCAGTTAAAAAAGAATAGAAAGAAAGAAAGAAAGAAAGAAAGAAAGAAAGAAAGAAAGAAAAGAAATTCCCACAAGTAAAATAAGAGCAAGTCCACAACATTGAGACAAGTTGATAAGTTTAAATATCTGGGAACATTCATCTCATCAGACAGCAGATGCACTTTACAAATAGCAATCAAAATTGACCAAACTAAAACAGCATTCAAGAAAATGAAAAGCATTCATACTAACAAACACGTATCAGTTAACATCAAGAAAAGAGTTGTTGAGTGTTATATAGAAGCAGTATTGTTGTACAGATGCAAAGCCTGGGTAATCAACGTGCAAAGTTAGAACAAGATTGAGGCAACTGAAATGTAGTTTCTATGAAGAATGGACAGCAAAGAAAACAAAAATGAGACAGCCTAGAAAGAGGCAAACGTAACAAGAACATTAATGAGGAAGATTAGAAAAAGACAAACAGCATTTATAGGACATCTTATGAGGCAAGAGAAATTAGAGCACCCAGTCATAACAGGAAAGCTGGAGGGAAAAAGAGCACCAGGTAGACCCAGGGAGAAAATATATGCATTAAGAACAGAGTTGCATAAAATGGATTGTATAGAAACATGAAATTTCATATGGATATGACAATATATGCATGCAGAACAAAATTGGATAGAAAATTGAAATATGTGTTACATATACCATATGTGCATACATCAAGAACAAAATCAGAAAAATAAAATTGCGTATACTATAGTTGTGCATTTTTTTTTCCAGATGAGCTTGTTGTTTTCCTATTCTTCTTTTTATTATGTATATTGTTTTACATATATATATATATATTGTGTGTGTGTGTGTGTGTGTGTGTGTGTGTGTGTGTGTGTGTGTGTGTGTGTTTCAGATGAGCTTGTTGTTTTCCTGTTCTTCTTTTTATTATGTATATCATTTTACATATGTGTGTGTGTGTGTGTGTGTGTGTGTGTGTGTGTGTGTGTGTGTGTGTGTGTTTTTCGTGTGTGTGTGTGGTGTGTGTGTGTGTGTGTGTATTTTCAGACATATAGGCCTACATTTTTTGGTTATATGCTTATGATTATGCTTGATTTATTGTTGATATGATATTTTGATCATGTAACAAGTTTCAGTAATATGCACAGTTCTTAGGAACTTGCTTCCATGGATATTTATTGTGCTGTATATCATTATTATCATTATTTATATTATTATTATTATTAATTTTTTATCATTTATTATTATTAATATTAGTATTATTGTTATTATGATAATGATGGTGATGGTGACGATGATGATGACGGCGACGATGATGATGATGATGACTGATGATGATGACGACATTGACGTCGACCAGTGGTGATGATGGTGGTGACGATGACGAGATGATGATGGTGGTGACGATGATGGTGATAGTTATGATGATGATGACAATGGATGATGGATGATATGATGATGATGATATGATGATGATGATGACAACGGTGATGATGATGATGAGGTGATGGTGACGATTATGATGATAATGATAATAACGATGATGACTGATTATGATGGTGATGACATTGATGATGACGACAACAACAATGATGATGATGATGATGATGATGAAGACAACGATGATGATGGTGATGCGTGCAGAGCATGCGGTGGTGCGGGAGAAGCAGGTTCAGAACATCACCTTGAACTTTGGCCCCCAGCATCCGGCCGCCCACGGTGTGTTGAGACTGGTGCTGACACTGGATGGAGAGGTAACCTCCCTTGATGCTCTTCACTCACTGTGCTGAGTGTTATGCCACACTGTAGTGTGTGGTGTGTGGCATAAAATATTAACCCCATAACTGCTGCCAATGTAAACTTTACAGTGGTCTCAAAGCCTTCTATTATGCATACAAACATAAAATTAACGGAGGTAGTTTGACACATGTTTCAGCCTGATGTAAATGGGAGAGCAGACTGACTTGTGCCAGTTTCAGAGAGGGTTCCTGAGAATGATTGGCTTCCCTTATATGACTTGTTGGTCTGTGCAACTCTCACCAGATTGGTTTTATTTTTCTGAGAATCAAAACTGGTTTTCATCAAAATGGCGATTCCAGAACTGTCTTGCAATCCTGCATGTTTTCACCCTTTGGAAGCATGTGAGTTGAGTCAAGGACTTTTGATTGTCTGTAGGATGAATCAGAAGACAATTCTGACACAAAAAGGGCTTGAAAACAGCTGTAAGTGCTCTCTTCAGTGTGAAATGTGCACACACACACAGACACACACGCACACACACATAGACACACAGACAGACACACACACAGACAGACACAGACACACACACAGACACACACACACACACACACACACACACAGACACACACACAGACACACACACTCACACAGACACACACACAGACACACACACATCCCTGAATTTCAAAACTCCAGTTTCAGTTCCAGTTTCAGAGAGGGTTCCTGAGAATGATTGGCTTCCCTTATATGACTTGTTGGCCTGTGCAACTCTCACCAGATTGGTTTTATTTTTCTGAGAATCAAAACTGGTTTTCATCAAAATGGCGATTCCAGAACTGTCTTGCAATCCTGCATGTTTTCACCCTTTGGAAGCATGTGAGTTGAGTCAAGGACTTTTGATTGTCTGTAGGATGAATCAGAAGACAATTCTGACACAAAAAGGGCTTGAAAACAGCTGTAATGCTCTCTTCAGTGTGAAATGTGCACACACACACAGACACACACGCACACACATAGACACACAGACAGACACACACACAGACAGACACACACACACACACACACACACACACACACACACACACACACACACACACACACACACACACACACACACACAC
Source organism: Monoplex corrugatus (assembly GCA_030674185.1). NCBI lineage: Eukaryota > Metazoa > Mollusca > Gastropoda > Littorinimorpha > Ranellidae > Monoplex > Monoplex corrugatus. The sequence goes on from JAPXFY010000034.1 coordinate 40,143,681, forward strand.
ACACACACACACACACACACACACTTCAGTTGGCCAATTTGTGGAAGAGATGAGGGAAGCTGTCAGCCACTGAGGACATGATTGATTCAAAATAACACAGAGCTGGTTGAGTAGGCATCTTGCAGTTCTGGGTGACCACTAGTGAGGGTACAGTTAAATTTCATTCTATGGCAGGAGTTTCTTCCCTTGTGAACCCTTGTATATCAAGTGTTTCAGTATGATATAAAAAACAACAACAAAACCCTGAAATTAAAATACAGACAAAAAGTGAGGTATTTGAAATGTGGGGATACATGTATAATTGTGGACACAACATTGAGGACAACCATTGGTTAGAGCCGTTATTAATGTCATTCTATGGCAGGAGTTTCTTCCCTTGTGAACCCATGTATATCAGCTGTTTCAGTATGACGATAAAACCAAACCAAAACCAAAACGAAACAAAACAAAATAAAATCAAATTGAAATTGAAATACAGACAAAAAGCTGGAGTTTTGAAATTCAGGGATGTAGTTGTTGACATAACATTGCTTGTAGCTGCAGGAAGTGTTGCTTTAATAATTCTTGAAGGGTCATTTTGTTATTTTAACCTGGGTATCATTTTAAACGTGGTGTTAGCCCTGATATGGCTGTAGTAGTTGGCTGGGCTGTAAGCAGTATGAACCTGAACCTGAACCTGCATGGTGTGATATCAGAATGGAGATATTTCTCAGCAAAGTAAAAAGTATGGTGTAGACAAAAGCAGTCCCTTCAGTACATTATCATGAGTTTCAAGATTTGGTCCCTCAGTTCTGAACATTGATTGCACCGTAAACACCAAGCAACAATTTTTCAAGCCTGCAGTATTAAATATGCGTCTACCCATTACCATTATTTTCTTTCATACCATCAAAGGAAAGCTGACTTTCTTGGAAACTTTCTGTGTCACATGATGCAGAGCCAGCATGTGAAGTGCTCGCTGGCTATAAATAACTCCAGGTGTCATCTCTGCATGTTAGTTTCGGATGCAATATGTCACCACAATAGTGTGTTGTTGTTTTTATTAAAGTTACAATGATGCTTTTTTTTTTCTAGATGGTGATATTTATACAGCATGACATTTTGTGAAAGGGGAAAAAAACTACCACCACCATCACCACCAACAAGAACAACACCAACACCACTACAACCACCACCACCACCACTATCACTACCACAACCACCACCACAACCACCATCACCATCACCACCACCACCACTATCACTACCACAACCACCACCACAACTACCATCACCATCACCATCACCACCACCACCACCAACAAGAACAACACCAACACCACTACAACCACACCACCACCACCACTATCACTACCACCACCACCATCACCATCACCACCACCACCACCAACAAGAACAACACCAACACCACTATCACTACCACAACCACAACCACCACCACAACCACCATCACCACCACCACCACCAACAAGAACAACACCAACACCAACACCACTACAACCACCACCACCACTATCACTACCACCACCACCACCACCATCACCACCACCACCACCAACAAGAACAACACCAACACCACTACAACCACCACCACCACTATCACTACCACAACCACCACCACATGACCACACCACCACCACCACCACCAACAAGAACAACACCAACACCACTACAACCACCACCACCACTATCACTACCACAACCACCACCACAACCACCATCACCACACCACCACCAACAAGATACAACACCACACACACTACACCACCACCCACCTACACACACCACACCACACACCACCCACCACCAACCAAACAAGAACAACACCAACCACCACTACAACCACCACCACTATCACTACCACAACCACCACACACCACACCACTATCACTACCACAACCAACACCACCACACCACCATCACCATCACCCACACACCAACAACAGAACGACACCAACACCACTACAACCACCACCACCACCCTATCACTCACAACCACCACCACAACCACCATCACCATCACCACCACCAACAAGAACAACACCAACACCACTACAATCACCACCACCACCTCTATCACTATCACAACCACCACCACAACCACCACCACCATCACCACCACCACCACCAACAAGAACAACACCAACACCAACACCACTACAACCACCACCACCACCACTATCACTACCACCACCACCATCACCACCACCACCACCAACAAGAACAACACCAACACCACTAGAACCACCACCACTATCACTATCACAACCACCACCACAACCACCACCACCATCACCACCACCAACAACAACCACAACACCACCACCATCAACAACAACAACAAATACCACCACCACCATTACCACCACCCACCACCACCACCATCATCACCACAACCGCCACAACAACCACCACCACCAACAACAACCACAACACCACCACCATCAACAACAACAAACACCACCACCACCATTACCCCCACCACCACACCACCACCAAAATGGACTACAACAAGAGTAACGAGTGATAATGTCATGTTTCAGACGGTGGTCCGTGCAGACCCACACATTGGTCTTCTTCACCGAGGAACTGAAAAACTGATAGAGTACAAGACTTACACACAGGTGTGTGTGTGTGTGTGTGTGTGTGTGTGTGTGTGTGTGTGTGTGTGTGTGTGTATGTGTGTGTGTTGTGTTTTTGGTGTGTGTGTGTGTGTGTGTGTGTCTGTGTGTGTGTTGTGTGTGTGTGTGTGTGTTGTGTGTGTGTGTGTGTGTGTGTGTGTGTGTTGTGTGTGTGTGTGTTGTGTGTGTGTGTGTGTGGTGTGTTGTGTGTGTCTGTTGTGTTTGTGTGTGTGTTTGTGTGTGTGTCTGTGTGTCTGTGTGTATGTGTGTGTGTGTTGTGTGTTTCTGGTGTGTGTGTGTCTGTGTGTGTGTGTTGTGTGTGTGTGTGTGTGTTGTGTGTGTGTGTGTGTGTTTCTGGTGTGTGTGTGTGTGTCTGTGTGTTTGTGTGTTTCTGGTGTGTGTGTGTGTGTGTGCTGTGTGTGTGTGTTGTGTGTGTGTGTGTGTGTGTGTGTGTGTGTGTGTGTGTGTGTGTGTGTGTGTTGTGTGTGTGTGTTTGTGTGTGTGTGTGTGTTTCTGGTGTGTGTGTGTATGTATGTGTGCTTGCCTGCCTGCCTTTGTGCATCTGTGTGTGTGTGTGTGTTTGTGTGTGAGTGTGAGTGTGTGT
>JAPXFY010000034.1:40154405-40161905 GCA_030674185.1 Monoplex corrugatus
ATTGATATGTGTACTTTATTTTCTGTTTCCTTTTTTTTCTGTTGAAGTATTTTGTATGTTTTGAACCAGTCATAGCCCTGATATGACTGTCTGCAGTCAGCTGGGTTTTAAACAAAAGTAGGAAACTAACTAACCCTTTGATTCCCTCACTTAATCCTCCAGCTTCCTGTCAACCATTTGATTTCCTTGCCTTGTTTACCAATTTCTTGCAAGAAGCTGGTGGATGGGGTGAGGGAGTCAAAGGGTTAAAGTTCTTGCTGTGCTAGAATGGTCAAAAATGCAAGATGCTGACGGACAGGGTACCATGGTGTGTGTGTGTGTGTGTGTGTGTGTGTGTGTGTGTGTGTGTGTGTGTGTGTGTGTGTGTGTTATTCTTATTGTTTGCTGCCCAGCCGACTGCATGGAGCCATATTAGAGCTGTAACGTACTCAAGATCTGGTTGGAAAAAGAAAAGCTGGCAAAGAAAATGAAGTGCATGTATGGGTGCATGATGTATGGGTGCATGATGTATGGGTGCATGATGTATGGGTGCATGATGTATGGGTGCATGATGTATGGGTGCATGATGTATGGGTGCATGATGTATGGGTGCATGATGTATGGGTGCATGATGTATGGGTGCATGATGTATGGGTGCATGATGTATGGGTGCATGTGCTGACATAATCTAAGGATATACCCTGGTGTTGACCATTCCATCCGGTTTATCACAAAAGGATTTCAACAAACAAACCTGAATACAAATGTGAACGTAACTAAGGACACTAATACATACATAAAAGAATGGCCACATTTACCTAAAATTGCTCCTACACAGCACATTGCCAATCATGCATTCAATATATGTACCCAATTATCAATCCTATGAGAAAGTGTGTAAGACTTTAAAAAACATGTATAGGTGAATGGACCAGCAAGGCAGAAAATGATAGGGAGAAATGACAGAAAGCAAAGAAGGAAGAAAGAAACAAAAGAGAGTGACAGAAAAGAGGAAATTTCCAGTACAGAATTTCCAGAAGGTGGGGATACTATTAATTCTGAAAGAGCCCACGGCATCCCCACGAGGGTTGTGTGTGTGTGTGTGTGTGTGTGTGGTGTGTGTGTGCGTGTGCGTGTGCGTGTGCGTGTGTGTGTGTGTGTGTGTGTGTGTGTGTGTGATCACAAATGTAAAAGAGAATAAAACAATCAACTTTGTGTGTGTGTGTGTGTGTGTGTGTGTGTGTGTGTGTGTGTGTGTGTGTGTGTGTGTGTGTGTGTGTGTGTGGTTTCAGCTGATGGAGTATTATGAACGTGTGTCTGGGGCACGTCTACACGCCGCCTATGTCCGGCCAGGAGGGGTGGCCTTGGTCTGTCTCTGTCTGTCCCTGTCTGTCTTTCTCTGTGTCTCTGTCTGGCTGGCTGGCTGGCTGGCTGTGTGCTTGTGTGTGTGTGTGTGTGTGTGTGGGTGGTCTTTGATTTAATGTCTATTCACTAAAGTGATTTTAGACAACAAAAAAAGGATACATGAGGAGAAAAGAGGAAACTTGGAAATGGTTAATCTTCAGGAAAAAGAAATGAACCAGAAGACGAGAAAGAAAACTTCACAAATGTCGTTATCATAATTAACGATTGAAACAGTAAAATTAGCTAATCATTGAACATGAGAAGTAACGGCGCGTTAAAGATAATTCGCTATAGGACTTTTTGACAGGGTAACAAAAAATTCATATATTAAGGATGGTGAGGCAAATATGTCAGAAACTGTCTTCGTTGATATCGTAGGTATATGTCGTTTTACCCGAACGCATGAAAGAGTATGACTATGTGTTGTCTTCTTTCCACACAGGCACACTACATTCCTGGTGTATTTTGTTTTAAATGCATCAAGTTTCCACCTATACATAAGGGATTGTATACTTCTGCTGGCAGGAAACTGCTTAGGTGTTTTGCTAATTTCAAAGTTCATGTAACATTTTTCATACTTTTTCTGTTTATCTGCTTCCATACATAGGTGTCATGTGTGTGTGTGTATGTGTGTGTGTGTGTGCGCGCGCGCGCGCGTGTGTTGTGTGTGCGTGCGTGCGTGCGTGCGTGCGTGCGTGCTGCGTGGTTGTTGTGTTGTGTGTGGTTGGTGGTGTGTGTGTGTGTGTGTGTGTGTATGTGTGTGTGTGTGTGTGTGTGTGTGTGTGTGTGTGTGTGTGCGTGTGTGTGCGTGTGTGTGTGTGTGTGTGTGTGTGTGTGTGTGTGTGTGCGCTTGTGTGTGTGTGTGTGTGTGTGTGTGTGTGTGTGCGCTTCTTTTTCTCTTTCTTTCTGTATCTCTCTCTGTCTGTCTGTCTCTTGGTCTTTGTATCTGTCTGTGTATATGTCTGTCTGTATCTGTATGTGTATATGTCTGTCTGTATCTGTATGTGTATATGTCTGTATCTGTATGTGTATATGTCTGTCTGTATCTGTATGTGTATATGTCTGTCTGTATCTGTATGTGTATATGTCTGTCTGTATCTGTCTGTGTATATGTCTGTCTGTATCTGTATGTGTATATGTCTGTATCTGTCTGTGTATATGTCTGTCTGTATCTGTATGTGTATATGTCTGTATCTGTCTGTGTATATGTCTGTCTGTATCTGTATGTGTATATGTCTGTATCTGTCTGTGTATATGTCTGTCTGTATCTGTATGTGTATATGTCTGTCTGTATCTGTCTGTGTATATGTCTGTATGTGTATATGTCTGTATCTGTCTGTGTGTATGTCTGTCTGTATCTGTATGTGTATATGTCTGTATCTGTCTGTGTATATGTCTGTCTGTATCTGTATGTGTATATGTCTGTATCTGTCTGTGTATATGTCTGTCTGTATCTGTATGTGTATATGTCTGTCTGTATCTGTCTGTGTATATGTCTGTATGTGTATATGTCTGTATCTGTATGTGTATATGTCTGTCTGTATCTGTATGTGTATATGTCTGTATCTGTCTGTGTATATGTCTGTCTGTATCTGTCTGTGTATATGTCTGTCTGTATCTGTATGTGTATATGTCTGTCTGTATCTGTCTGTGTATATGTCTGTATGTGTATATGTCTGTCTGTCTGTGTGTATGTCTGTCTGTATCTGTATGTGTATATGTCTGTCTGTATCTGTCTGTGTATATGTCTGTCTGTATCTGTATGTGTATATGTCTGTATCTGTCTGTGTATATGTCTGTATCTGTCTGTGTATATGTCTGTATCTGTCTGTGTATATGTCTGTCTGTATCTGTCTGTGTATATGTCTGTCTGTATCTGTCTGTGTATATGTCTGTCTGTATCTGTATGTGTATATGTCTGTATGTATCTGTCTGTGTATATGTCTGTATCTGTCTGTGTATATGTCTGTCTGTATCTGTCTGTGTATATGTCTGTCTGTATCTGTATGTGTATATGTCTGTCTGTATCTGTCTGTGTATATGTCTGTCTGTATCTGTCTGTGTATATGTCTGTCTGTATCTGTCTGTGTATATGTCTGTCTGTATCTGTCTGTGTATATGTCTGTCTGTATCTGTCTGTGTATATGTCTGTATCTGTATGTGTATATGTCTGTCTGTATCTGTATGTGTATATGTCTGTCTGTATCTGTCTGTGTATATGTCTGTCTGTATCTGTCTGTGTATATGTCTGTCTGTATCTGTATGTGTATATGTCTGTCTGTATCTGTCTGTGTATATGTCTGTCTGTATCTGTCTGTGTATATGTCTGTCTGTATCTGTATGTGTATATGTCTGTCTGTATCTGTATGTGTATATGTCTGTATCTGTCTGTGTATATGTCTGTCTGTATCTGTCTGTGTATATGTCTGTCTGTATCTGTCTGTGTATATGTCTGTCTGTATCTGTATGTGTATATGTCTGTATCTGTCTGTGTATATGTCTGTCTGTATCTGTCTGTGTATATGTCTGTCTGTATCTGTCTGTGTATATGTCTGTCTGTATCTGTCTGTGTATATGTCTGTCTGTATCTGTATGTGTATATGTCTGTATCTGTCTGTGTATATGTCTGTCTGTATCTGTCTGTGTATATGTCTGTCTGTATCTGTCTGTGTATATGTCTGTCTGTATCTGTATGTGTATATGTCTGTATCTGTCTGTGTATATGTCTGTCTGTATCTGTCTGTGTATATGTCTGTATTTGTCTGTGTATATGTCTGTATCTGTCTGTGTATATGTCTGTATCTGTCTGTGTGTATGTCTGTCTGTATCTGTATGTGTATATGTCTGTCTGTATCTGTATGTGTATATGTCTGTCTGTATCTGTCTGTGTATATGTATGTCTGTATCTGTCTGTGTATATGTCTGTCTGTATCTGTCTGTGTATATGTCTGTATTTGTCTGTGTATATGTCTGTATCTGTCTGTGTATATGTCTGTATCTGTCTGTGTATATGTCTGTCTGTATCTGTATGTGTATATGTATGTCTGTATCTGTCTGTGTATATGTATGTCTGTATCTGTCTGTGTATATGTCTGTCTGTATCTGTCTGTGTATATGTCTGTATGTGTATATGTCTGTCTGTATCTGTATATATATTTTTGAGCTGTCTGTCTGTGTGTATGTCTGTCTGTCTGAGTATGACTTTGATTGGTCTGTGTGTCTGTCTGTTTAGTTTTGAATCTCTTATCCTACAGATTTTGATAAACAGATATATTCAGGTAACACTGGTCAATTTCAAATTTGGAAATTTACATATGATTTTGCAGTAATTGTAATGAGATCAAAATGCCTAATCTGTTTTAACACTTTTGTTGACATGAAAAAGAACAAGACTTTGTGATATTTTTACACCAAAGATATTAATGTTCATTGAACAATTGTTCCACAGACTTTCAGACATTTTGAACATACCCAGTTCCATAGAAAACATCCAGTAGAACCTCTTGTGTCCCTGAGTTGACCTGATCAGCTGGTGTAGATGGTATTCTCTAAATGATTGATTGTCCCTTTCAGTTCAGTCATTGGACGTCGTCAGCTGGTGTAGATGGTGTACTGAAATACTGGTTTTCTCTTTTAGTTCAATAGGTCTTGAGTGTCCATCTCAGTTCACTAGTGTTTTGACTTTGTGAGTGTGTGTGTGTTTTTGTGCATGCATATAACTGTGTGTTTGTGTTTGTGTGTGTGTGTGTGTGTGTGTGTTTGTGCATGCATATAATTGTGTGTGTGTGTGTGTGTGTGTGTGTGTGTGTGTGTGTACAACTCTGTGTGTGTGTGTGTTTGTGTTCTCTGTATGTGTGTGTACAACTGTGTGTGTGTGTGTGTGGTGTGTGTTGTGTGTGTGTGTGTGTTTGTGTGTGTGTATGTGTGCGCGCGCACGTGCATGCATGTGTGTGTATGTGTATAACTGTGTGTGTGTGTGTGTGTGTGTGTGTGTGTGTGTGTGTGTGTGTGTGTGTGTGTGTGTGTGTGATGTTCAATATGTGTCCTTGTGTCACGTACGTCTGTGTGACTCCAACAGGACATGCCAGTGGGCCTGATGGACGACATTTACGAGTTCATCGAGAAGTTTGGACAGCGGCTGGACGAGGTGGACGACCTGCTGACTGAGAATCGTATCTGGAAAGCTCGCACAGTCGACATTGGGGTCATTTCTTCTGAGGATGCCATGAACTACGGGTTTAGGTATTGTATGGTATTAAAACACAGACAGACAATACACACAGACACACACAGACAGCACACACATACACACACAACAACACACACACACACAACACACACACACACACACACACACACACACACACACACACACACACACACACACACACACACACACACACACACACACACACACACAACACAACACACAGAGATACACAGACACACGTACAGACAGACACACGTACAGACAGACACACACACACACACACACACACACACACACACACACACACACACACACACACACACACACACACACACACACACACACACACACACACACACACACACACACACACACACACACACACACAGGGATTTGTTTTCACTTTACAGCAAGACCATCATGAGAAACCTAGAAGAATGCTATGGAGTAAAGGTTGGAGGAAAAATGATAAACAATCTTCGTTTTGCAGATGACACTGTTCTAATTACAGAAAATGAAAATGACCTACAAAATCTTGTGAATATAATAGAAATAGAAAGCAAAAATAAAGGTTAGAGCTAAATAGCAAGAAGACTGAAGTCATGGTAATCAGTCAAAACAAGAAATCCTCTACAGCAAAATAACAGCAAGTGGCGCAACATTGAGACAGGTTGATAAGTGTAAATATCTGGGAACGGTCATCTCACCAGACGGCAGATGCACATCAGAAATAGCCAGCAGAATCGGCTAAGCCAAAACAGCATTCAAGAAGATGAAAAGTGTTCTTACCAACAAATGCCTATCAATTAACATCAAGAAGAGATTTCTTGAGTGTTAAATAGAACCAATATTGTTGTATAGTTGTGAGGCGTGGACAGTCAACATGCAAAGTCAGATCCAAAACAAGTATGACTGCCCGCGCCCAAGCAAACAGGAACCAGAAGAACAAGAAAACCAAAGCAAGCGCGTATCCAACAAAACAAGACAAGACAAAACAAGCGCAAATTTTCAGCCAACCGGCCTTTGTCAAGTGCGAACGCACGATCACAAACAGACCACAAACACCAAACAACGGATAATAAAAAGAGGACTAAAAACTTCCCTGCCGCCTCGTCCAGCGGATAAAAAGGGACCAAATGCAAAGTCAGAACAAGATTGAGCAGCTGAAATGTGGTTTTTAAGGAGAATGTTGAGAATTCCATGGACAGCAAAGAAAACAAAGAAAACAAAGGAAACAGTCTTGAAGGAGGCAGACACAAAAGAACATTAATGAAGAAGATACGAAAAGACATTTACAGGACATTTTTTTATGAGGCAAGAGAGATATAGAGCACCTGGTCGCAACAGGAAAGCTGGAGGGAAAGAGAACACCAGTTTGACCCAGGGAGAAAATACTGGACAGACTTGCGTTGTGGTGGAGGACAAATAGGGAGGGAGGTGTACTTGCAGCAACAAGGGATAGATTTGTATGGAGGGCCATGATCGCCAATGCCATGCGGCAGGGCACATGATGATGATGATGTGTATGTGTTTGTGCGTGTGTGTGTGTGTGTGTGCATGTGTGTGTGCGGTGTGTGTGTGTGTGTGTGTGTGCGTGCTGTGTGTGTGTGTATGTATGTGCGTGTGTGTGTGTGTGTGTGTGTGTGCGCGTGCGTTGTGTGTGTGTTGTGTGTGTGTGTGCGTGTGTGTGTGTGTGTGGTGTGTGTGTGTGTGTGTGTGTGTGTGTGTGTGTGTGTGACAGTGGAGTCATGTTGCGGGGATCAGGCATACAGTGTGTGTGTGTGTGTGTGTGTGTTGTGAAAGTGGAATCATGTTGCGGGGATCAGGCATACAGTGTGTGTGTGTGTGTGTGTGACAGTGGAGTCATGTTGCGGGTATCAGGCATACAGTGTGTGTGTGTGTGTGTG
>JAPXFY010000034.1:40166905-40194405 GCA_030674185.1 Monoplex corrugatus
TAAACCCTGTGTGTTGGTAAGCCACTGATGCCATGTGATGGAGAAGATCCAAAATGATCATGGCACAAGCCTTAAGCCTGCACATAAACCCTGTGTGTTGGTAAGTCACTGATGCCATGTGATGGAGAAGATCCAAAATGATCATGGCACAAGCCTTAAGCCTGCACATAAACCCTGTGTGTTGGTAAGCCACTGATGCCATGTGATGGAGAAGATCCAAAATGATCATGGCAAAAGCCTTAAGCCTGCACATAAACCCTATGTGTTGGTAAGCCACTGATGCCATGTGATGGAGAAGATCCAAAATGATCATGGCAAAAGCCTTAAGCCTGTGCCATAATGTAAAACTTGATCAGTCGCTTAGCTGAAGGAACAAATGCTTAACCCTTTGGCTCCCACACTCTGTAAAAAATTAACCCTCTGACTCCCTGACCCTGTCCATGAGCATCCTGCAGGAAGCTGGTGGACAGGGTGAGGGAGTCAAAGGGTTAAGTTTTTTGCTTTGCTAGCGTGGTTAACCCTCTAGCGCCGACCACTACAGATATGATAAATCCAAAATGAAGTGCCTGTAGCGCAGCTTTAGTGATAACCTGATGCATCCGCCTAGAATATCCGGTTCCAGACAGGCAAGAACTACACTAACACCATGCCCCACACCCTGGCGCCGTGTCTGTTATTCCTCACACTTCCTTTTCTACACTGACCGCTAGCAGTTACCAGCTTCCTTACAGTCCCCTGTTTTTGAGCCTCTGGTACACAAACACGTGAGTACACATTTATTTTTAATTGGGCTTAATAAATGCACAGTAGTATGTAGATTTCAAGCATATGATAATTTTGTATGAAGCAGATTAATGTTAGTCATAAAAATGACATAAAAACGGTTTATCATATGTGATAAGAACGGCTTTTGTGGAAACTTCAGGAAAAGACAACTCGTCCATCATTTATCAGAAATGATAAGAGCGGCGTTAACCCCTTAACTGCTCAGTATAATAGCACTTTCGAATAACTGCTTGCCAGGGTAAAATTTAGCTTTTTAGGGTAGGTTCAATAAAATGGTTACTGCTTATTTATTTCTTGACAGATCTCTCAGATTTTTTGCATGTTTTGTTGTTATGCATTGGTCTACAATGTCCTGTCAAAATAACTTGATTATGTTGATAATTAGTATAGCAGAAACTGACATAACTACAAAAAATTACCAAAAAATAACAGCTTTCGAGTATACACAAATACACTGTGCCACACAAAATGAGTCAGAACATTGGAAAAGTGGTTTTACTATTTATTCAACATCAGCACTAACACATGACAGTCATATAAATCCCAAGGAATGTTGCTCTTGATCATAATCTGCTCATAATTGGGAGTACTATTTTTTAGGAAAAAAGGGGCATAATCATGCTTTTTGCAGTATGTTCACTAACATGTACATTACTCATCCACTTATTGAGTTATTTGTTAGATTTTTTGTGGACTTCTTCCTTATACCCTTGTTTACAATTTCACATCATTCTAATTTGATTTTGTTGGTAATGATGATGGTTCACACTAATAACATGTGATAAATCAGTTTTTGTTTTGTTTTCAATTTGAGAGTTTTAGAACAATTCAGCACATAAAAGCCCACTGAACAAAGCAAAATACCTTTTGGTGTTTGCTCAGCAATATTACAAACACCTGGGATTCAAACTGATGTCAATAAATGTCCCTCTGTGTAACAATCTGTATGTTACTGGGGGTACCCCAATTCTACTGGAAAGGGGCATAATTTTACTATTTGGGGTAGGTTCAGTACCGCAATCACTGCTTATTCATTTGTTGACATATGACTTAGATTTTATGGCTTCTCTTTCATTTTACCCCAAGTTATAATGCTATATAACAATAGTGTAATTTTGTTAGCCATTGGGAAGATGGCCAGGGATATAACGGATGGTGGTTTTACAGAAAATAAAAGTTTCTAAAAACATACACATGTTACAACACATAAAACCTGTAAAGCACTGACAAAAACTTCTGTTAGTGTTTACTCAACATCACTGTAAGTACACAGTATGGTCCAAATTGTTATAGTATAATATTATACATATTGGTAAATGTTCAAAATGACAACTATGGGAAAAAAAAGTCTGAAGAAAAAAATAAACAATTGTCTGTTCAAAAAGAAAGACCCTCCCCCCACATACACACACACTTGGTATCCATTTGTTATCACATAAAACACTGTGGGAACTGTGTTAGTGTTTCTGAACATATTGTACTCACATTACTGCCATACTGTTCTATAGGAATCCAGCACTTGCGCTTGGACATAATCCTCAGGTTGTCTACATTCGTTACTTCATAACTTTGGGGGATGGTGTTCATTTTTTGTCTGTCCAAATTGTGGTTCAAAGAAACACACAAGGGGATTCATTCTATACTCCACTTGGTCTTCTTTCACTGATGGCACTCAGTCTTGTCACAGCGTTCACAAAACGGTGAACACACACACAGGTGAGGAAAAAAAAATGCACTGTAGAATGGAAAACTAAGAACACAAAAACAAAAGCACAAAAAAGCAGAAGAAAATGAAATATATATAACTGAGGGGAAAAAAAAAACTAACACAGAACACCCTACTGCCAATACACAAACTTGGTGTGGTAGTCCTTGAAACATTGGCCTAAGCACAATCCAGGCTTGGATGGGCAGGAGGGGCAGTAGTAGCGGGATTCCTTCCGCACTTTTATTTTCTTCGTGCAGACCCGACACGGCTTGGTGGGGTTAGACTTGTTTGGTGTCGGTGGCAGTGGAAATAAAAAGTGGTGTGCACCCACCCTCACCTCGTCATCTGTTTTTCCCTCTTCCACAGCTGGCACCTGATCTGGCCAAATCCAAGAGGTGATGACACTCTCCAAAAAACTTAGGAAAGTGTTACAGGAGTCATCACCTCTTGACTTTTGCAAGATGAATGCATTGCAGGCTGCAACCTGCAGAAAATGGAAAAACAGTTTTTTTGTCCATTTCATCGACTTACGTGAGCAGTCATATGGGTGAAGCAGCTGATCTTGTTTGTCAACTCCACCCATATTCCTGTTGTAATTCGATGAAACAGACGGACGCATGTTGACACCCCGTCGTCCCCGGTGTGGAATGGGTGCCTCAGTGTGGCCATGCACAGAGGACAGCAGGTGCACCACTTTTGTGCTGTGGTACTTTGTGGCGACGATCTTGTTGTCACCACAAAGAGCAGCTGATGATCCGGGGTCCAGCTTCACTCCACGTAGCTCCTCTGGAATACCCCGGTTCTCCCGGACGGTGCCGCAGGCCAAGGTGTTCCTTTCCAGGAGGTAGAGGTACAGCCGCAGACTACTGTACCAGTTGTCCGTGTAGACATGGTAGCCCTTTTCCAGGAGAGGGGCTACCAAGTACAGCACCATCTTCTCGCTGGCCGAGAGAGTTGGGTTGTCTGCATTTACGGACTCTAGGACAGGCTGCACCTCATTGACGGGGTCCTCCTTTCCAGCATACACCTTGAAGCGGTAGCAGTAGCCACCACTTCCCTTGACACCGCCGTCAGACTCACAGCACAGGTATATTTTTGATGCCAAACCGGGCACGTTTCAACGGTATGTATTGACGAAATATCAGTCTACCCTTCCAAAGAAGTAGACTTTCATCAACACATACCGCTTGCCGGGGCTCATACACCTCCTGGAACCTCTCATGCAGATGATCCAGAATAGGACGGATCTTGTAGAGCCGGTCGTACGCTGGATCACCTGGCACTGGCATGGCTGCATTGTTGTTGAAGTGCAGAAACTGAAGAAGAATCTGAAATACAGAGTAAACTTTCAAGATAAGTAAGCAGACCCACAACTGGGCACACACACACACACACACACACACACACACACACACACACACACACACACACACACACACACACACAGCCTACACACACACACACACACACACACATACACACACACACACACACAGCCTACACACACACAGCCTACACACACACCCACTACACAAGCACACACTGACAGTATCACACACACTTGAATATATAAAAACACCACACTGGTATAAAAAAGTGCTTTTGTCTTTTACAAAATGAATAAACTTGCATGGAAAACTTACACACAGAAAATAAATAATGCTTATGCACACGCGCGCGCGCACACACACACACACACACACACACACACACACACACACACACACACACACACATACACACACACACACATTCACACAAGCACACACTGACAGTATCACACACACATGAATATAAAAACACCACACTGGTGTACCAAAAAAGTGCTTTTGTGTTTTACAAAATCAGCAAACTTGTATGGAAAACTTGCAAACAGAAATAAATAATGCGTATGTACACATGTGCACTCACACACACACACACGCACATGCACACACACACACACACACACACACACACACACACACACGCACACACACACACAGCCTACACATACACACACACACACACACACACACACACACATTTACACAAGCACACACTGACAGTATCACACACACTTGAATATATAAAACCACACACACACACACACACACACACACACACACACACACACAACACACACACACACACACACACACACACACACACAAAATGAATAGTGGAGGGATGAAGAATCAAGTAGTGAAAAAAAGAAAAGAAAAAAAAATAGAGCTACTTGCCTGGAACCGGTTTCTTGTCATGATGGAGCTGAAGACTGGAATTCTGTACAGCACCTTCTTAGACCAGTACAGTTCAATTGAAGGTAGCCGCACAATGCCCATCAGCAGAACCAGGCCCAGAAACTTCCTCATTTCTGCACAGTCGACTTTCTCCCACTTGTTGGCCCTGGAAAACTGTGGAAGATTGGGGTGTGCCTCGAGAAACTGGTCAGCATACAGGTTTGTCTGAATGACGAGATGGTTGACTAGGTCAGAAAAAAATAATTCCAAATAGTCAACCGGCCTAAAATTAGCACAGCTGACCTTCAACCCCGGATTTCCAGTGAAAACTACACCAGGGTTGGGGTGCTGTGCATCAGCTTCTCGCCATTCTCTCACTAGCTGTTGCTGACCACGCCTCACGCCACGCCCCCTGCCGCTTCCACGGGGCCCTCGCCGTCGTCCAGACCCCCTACCACGTCCACGACCCCGTCCCCTCCTGACAGGAGGGGGTGCAGTGCTTGTTGATGGTAGAGGATCCCCCATTTCCTCTTCTTCACCCTCGCTAGCACTGGTTTCCCCACTGCTTTCACTGGGAGCGAACGAAGGATCCACGTCATCACCAGCACCTATCTCCGATAAAAGTGGATGGTGCTGGTTCCCATCCGTCTCCTCCTCATCACTGATGTCAGGATCCGATCCTCCCATGTCTTCTTCTCCACTGTCTTGATCGTTGAATATCTCGTCCAACACATCAAGCGCAGTGTACCGCTTGAAAACAGGTCGAGCCGACGACGTACTAGGTCTCGCTGCCATCTTGAATTCGCTAATCACTGTAACCTCTCAACTCGCGATTTGCATATCCTGTGGTCAGTTACTGGTGACGTGAAGGATATGGGGCTCTTCGCTGATATCAGCAACAGAGTTGGAAACATTTTGCGCAGTCATTTCTTGTGTAGATTTGCTCGCTTTCCGTGACGAGTTTACTACGAGTGGCACTCGTATACGGGCGTGGTGAATTTCGATTTTACTACGAGCGTTACTCGTACCAAGCAGAGAAGAGGTTAAAGGTCGCAAGTGCCCTTTTCTAGCTATAGAAAAGCTAACTTTGTTTGTTGCTTTGAATGATTCCTTTGATTCAGAAATGATTTTTTAGTGTTTTGTCTGTTAGAATGTTGCATATTATATGTAATCTGTAAAGAAAAGTCAGTAAAGTTTGGATCTTTTGTCTGTTTTCAGCATGCCAACATGAGTTCCAGTGACAAATGTTTGCCGGTTTGTTGCTGGTGATCAGAGTGATTTTGACCCTTCTGACAGCAGTGGAGACAAGTGGAGGCCAGGAGATGACTTTGAGGTTTATCAAGGATCAGTGGATGGACAGAGAAGAACGCCTGGAGGTCTTGGTCTTGGAGGGGAAGTAGTCATGAAGATGACAGAGGTCTTCAGAGAGATTTAAACTATAAAGTCTTCGCTGACAACTTCTTTTCCAAATTGCCTCTCATTCAAGCCTTGAAAGCCAAATCCATCTACTTTGTCAGAACCTTTCGAGCCAGCAGGTTCAGAGGCCTCAGCTTGAAGTCTGAGAAGGAGCTGAAGCAAGAAGGAAGGGGAGCCTGTGATGTCAAGGTAGAACTAATGTCGAATGTTGTAGCTGTGCACTGGTTTGACAACAAGACTGTGGACACTGTCTCTACCTATGTGGGTGTGGAACCTCAAGGTGAGGCATCATGATACAACAAAAAGCAGAAGCAGGAAGTCACCATTCCCCAGCCTGCCATCATCATAGAGTACAACAAATTTATGGGTGGGGTGGATCTGCTTGACAGCCTCACAAGCCTCTTACACGTTCCTGCTAAAGTCGAGGCGTTTCTACATGTGCATTTTCTATCACACCATCGCAGTTGCTGTTGTTAACAGCTGGCTGTGGTACAAGAGGCACTGCACGCTGCTGAACCTCAAGTCAGTAAAGCTCTGTATCTTTCAGAGCCAGATTGCTGATGCCTGGTGCTGACGAAGAAGGCAGTCGATCGGCCGAACGGCTGTGTGACATCACCACCTCCAGCCAAGATTGCCAGACAGTCCGTTCCCACCCCTGATGTCCGTCTGGATGGTGTTGCCCACCTGCCCCAATGGAACAGCGCCAGGACATCGTGCAAAAACAGGAAATGCCAGAGCCTGACCTACGTCTTCTGCCCAAAGTGCAAAGTGAACCTTTGCTTCAACAAGGACAGAAACTGCTTTGCGGAGTTCCATCTGCTCAAATAACTATGAAATCTAGCACAAAAAAACGCTTGAAAAGAAATGAACTGCATCGATTAGAAATTTGAAAACAGTTAGCTGAATAAACCTGCAATGAATTGCTGTTCCAGAAACAATTTATCATATATGATAAGATCGGTCTTGGTACCGCAAAAGCCGCTCTTATCATATATGATAATTTTTCTAACTTTGTCATTTCTTTCACTTTAATTAAAAATAACACCGAAAATGTGTTTCTTTGTTGTATCTAATGTTGTTTTTTCATAAAAAATAATTTTCCCTAGTCTAGAAGTACTTTCAGGCTCTAGAGGGTTAACAATGCAGGATGCTGGTGGACAGGGTGAGAGAGTCAAAGGGTTAAGTTTTTTTGCTTTGCTAGCATGGTTGACAATGCAGGATGCTGGTGGACAGGGTGAGGGAGTCAAAGGGTTAAGTTTTTTGCTTTGCTAGCTTGGTTGACAATGCAGGATGCTGGTGGACAGGGTGATGGAGTCAAAGGGTTAAGTTTTTTGCTTTGCTGGCATGGTTGACAATGCTGGATGCTGGTTGACAGGGTGAGGGAGTCAAAGGGTTAAGTTTTTTGCTTTGCTAGCTTGGTTGACAATGCAGGATGCTGGTGGACAGGGTGATGGAGTCAAAGGGTTAAGTTTTTTGCTTTGCTAGCATGGTTGACAATGCAGGATGCTGTTGACAGGTGAGGAGTCAAGGTTAAGTTTTGCTTTGCTAGCTTGGTTGACAATGCAGGATGCTGGTGGACAGGGTGAGGGAGTCAAAGGGTTAATATACACAGGATTGGTCATCTAACTGAAAGAATACAAAGAATACTCACATAATGTAATATTGGGTTAGTCTTTTAGCTGAAAGAACACATGTTTAACCCTTTGACTCCCACACTCTAACCATCAGTTGCAAAATTTAACCCTTTTGACTCCGTCAATCTGTCCATCTTTCTGTTGGAAGCTAGTGGACAGGGTGAGGGAGTCAAAGGATTAAGGTTTTGCTTTGCTAGCATGGTTGACAATGCAGGATGCTGGTGGACAGGGTGCAGGGGTCAAAGGGTTAATTCATAATGGTCAATCGTCTAATTGAAGTAATACACCTGTAATCTGTGTGCAGGATTCCATGGAGGCGTTGATCCATCACTTCAAGCTGTTCACAGAGGGTTACCAGGTGCCACCAGGGTCTACATACACTGCTATTGAGGCTCCTAAGGTGTGTGTGTGTGTGTGTGTCTGTGTGTGTGTGTGTATCACTATGTGTGTGTGTGTATGTGTGTGTGTGTGTGTGTGTGTATGTCTGTGTGTGTGTGTGTGTGTGTGTGTGTGTGTATGTGTGTGTGTGTGTGTGTGTATGTGTGTGTGTCTGCGTGTGTGTGTGTGTGTTTGTGTCTGTGTGTGTGTGTGTTTGTGTGTGTGTGTGTCTGTGTGTGTGTGTGTGTGTGTGTGTGTGTGTGTGTGTGTGTGTGTGTGTGTGTGTGTGTGTGTGTTACCAAGTGCCACCAGGGTCTACATACACCGCTATTGAGGCTCCTAAGGTGTGTGTGGTGTGTGTTTTTTGTTTGTGTGTGTGTGTATGTGTGTGTGTGTGTGTTTGTTTGTGTGTGTGTGTGTGTGTGTGTGTGTGTATGTGTGTGTGTGTGTGTGTATGTATGTATGTGTATGTATGTGTGTGTGTGTGTGTATGTGTGTGTGTGTGTGTGTGTGTGTGTGTGTGTGTGTGTGTGTGTGTGTGGTGTGTGTGTTACCAAGTGCCCCAGGGTCTACCTACACTGTTTTGAGGCTCCTAAGGTGTGTGTGTGTGTGTTTGTGTGTGTATACGTGTGTGTGTTTGTGTATGTGTGTGTATACGTGTGTGTGTGTCTGTGTATGTATGTGTGTGTGTGTGTGTGTGTATGTGTGTCTCTGTGTGTCTGTGTTTGTTTGTGTCTGTGTGTATGTGTGTGTGTCTCTGTATGTGTGTCTGTGTGTGCGTGTGTGTCTGCGTGTGCGTGTGTCTGTGTCTCTGTGTGTCTATGCTTGTGTGTCTCTGTGTGTCTGTCTGTGTGTCTGTGTAAGTGTGTGTGTGTGAGTGTATATGTGACCTTCCAGCACAGAATGAGTCGCTTGTCACCTACCCTTGATTTTGACTTTTTACTTGATTGTAAATGTACGTTTTCTGCTCTTTCTACTGGTGAAAACCCCATGTCAATCAGATGTAAACCCCATGTCAATCAGATGTAACCCATGTCAATCAGATGTAAACCCATGTCAATCAGATGTAAACCCCATGTCAATCAGATGTAAACCCCATGTCAATCAGATGTAAACCCCATGTCAATCAGATGTAAACCCCGTGTCAATCAGATGTAAACCCCATGTCAATCAGATGTAAACCCCGTGTCAATCAGATGTAAACCCATGTCAATCAGATGTAAACCCATGTCAATCAGATGTAAACCCCGTGTCAGTCAGATGTAAACCCCGTGTCAATCAGATGTAAACCCCATGTCAATCAGATGTAAACCCCATGTCAATCAGATGTAAACCCCGTGTTAATCAGATGTAAACCCCGTGTCAATCAGATGTAAACCCCGTGTCAATCAGATGAAAACCCCATGTCAATCAGATGTAAACCCCATGTCAATCAGATGTAAACCCCATGTCAATCAGATGTAAACCCCATGTCAATCAGATGTAAACCCATGTCAATCAGATGTAAACCCCATGTCAATCAGATGTAAACCCGTGTCAATCAAGTGTTTACTTCCTGAGATACAACGTTTAGAAAGCGGTATCCCGCCGGCGGCCAATTTGAGAAAATTGACAAAAACGGAATGACATTTTCAGTCTTAAGTTTTCCTTAGCAACCAATACTCAGTCTTCTTGAAATTTGGCATACTTATCAACTACACAAAGGAATGCTTGTTTACAAAATTGTGTGTTCATATGTGTGTTCTGTCACAAATAAGATCTGTTTGAATATGGATCATGCGGAACTATTTTTCAACATTTTGACTATCTTACCCATTATGCCTAAACGATTAATAGCTCCCCCCAAAACTCATTTTTAGTAGCAACATGAAAATAAAAACATACAAACTAGTCATTTACAAGCAACACAAACAAAGAAATGAAAAGATAAAGATTTTATTACTTTAAAATCAAGGCAAATATCAATCCACAGTTTCCGCACGAACACATCACTTAAGGGCACACACGATCCCTGTACACTTCATTCACAAAAGGCCTGATGTGTTGTCGGAGGTATTCCAGACGGGTGGCTGACAATCCAGGAGGAGGAATTACAGGAGGCAAGTCCACCAGTTGGGTTTGTGCTGTTCTTGCACTGTATGCCAGCTGATACTCCTCTTCAGCATCGCAGAGTTTGTCTTTCATAAAGACAACACCTGGAGCAGCAGCAGAAAATTTGAAGTGGTGTTTTGTCTTGATGCCTTTCAGCGGTTTAAACAATCCACTGAAGAAGGCATGCCAGTCGTACACCTGAACATGTACTTCCCCACTTCCAGTCCCCACCAGCTGAGCACGGTTGATCCCCCTCCTGGTGCTTGAGTCGACGACATGGCGCAGATCATCCAGACAGTGGACTTCACTGACCTTAAATCTGCGCTTCAGAAGCCCAAAGCACCAATCGGGGGCAAATTTTGTGTGCCCCGCAGGCATGAAATTGATGGAAATTTCAGTATGCAGATTCCTCATTACTCTCCAGGCCAAATACCACATCACATACTTGTTCTTGTTCTGTCCACTACAGTTATCACAGTGTAAGTCCATGTGGGTTTCTCCAAGACCATAGTTCTCCAAGAAATGATGCAGCAAGGAGATGACCATGTTGGAACCCTTGCTGCTGGACATGCCTTCAACGATGAGGTAGTTGACCTGTTGAGGAAGGCCTTCTGCACATACTCCAAAGATGCCGCATTTGCGAGGCACAAGGAAGTAGATGGACCCAGGCTGAAGGGGACTACTGGGGATGTGGACCTTCTGGGCAAAATCAAAACTATAATGCATGGTGGCCTGCATGGTGTTGGCGGTATGTGGACCCAGCCGTGTGATACCAGCGGCAGCTACAGCAGCCTTTGCAGATTCCACCATGTCCTTATAGTATTTGCGCTCGTTGTCCACAGTGTCCAGGTGTTCCCCGTGCTCTCGATGGACTCGTCGGATGTCATCCAAGTCCTCCAAAGGAACACGGCGTATCTTGTCATTGTTCTGCTTGCATTGCCAGCAGAGGTCTGTCATGGGCTTGCCCACAACAATGTATGGAACATATTTTCTCCATTCATTGAAAAATGTGGACTTGCCAACTGCTCGGTGACCTGTGAACAGAATGTGACTATGTCTGTAAAAAAAATGTATGTCACAAGTTATGCAACAGCTAAGAAAGAAAAAAAATTATCACAAACATAGTTATTGTGAAGTCTGGACAATTAAATCAAAATATGCTTTGCAGGATAAAATTACAGAAGAATGCCTATTATTTTGGCAACTCTGTTACCACACACTGACAGAAAAACCTGAATGGGGACTGAGCAGCAGTGACTGGAAGTAAACCCTAAAAAATGATGCAGTATCATAGCTACTATCTTTTTTTTTTACAAAAACTACTCTGTTATTGCTCAAAACATTTAGAATAAAATAATACACCTTAACATTTAAAGAGCAAACTGCTCTTAGGGCAAGGAGGGTTTCATGAAAAACCTTTTTCTCTCTTCTGATTAAAACAATTTCAAAGTTTACAAATTCCTACATAGAGTTTACAAATTCCTACAAATTTTCAGTTAAAAAACTGAAATAGCTGTAATGATTTCTTTTTTAAATCTATCAACAAAATGACAGTTTTAAAACTTAAAAATTTTGTACCCCAATACACTCTGAAAAAAAATATTCAGATGAAGTGTTGACCTTTTCTTATATTTTATGTAATACATTACTCTTGAATTTTTATGTTTGAAACCCCAATAATTTAGCACAGAGCTCACAGAAACAGAATTTTACAATTCTAAGCAGTTAGACTCTGAAGACAAAATACCTCGTGCCTGTGCAAGCCGGTAGTAATGTCTCCAGATGTTCATCTTGGTCTGGGAGGAGGGAAGAATTTTGATGTCGCTCCGCTTAAAACCAGGGACTCGACCAGGCAGCAGTAGTGCATGGTCTTCTGCAAACTGGCGAAGAAACATCACAATTCTCTCTGCGTCTTCTGGAGTCAGGGCTTTGGTGTTGGACTTTCTTCCCCCCGACTTCTTGACCCTTGGAGTCATTCTGTTTTCATGGTAATGTTTGGTCAGTGCACTCAACTTGTTCTGGCTGATGCTGAAACACAATAAAAAGAAAAGCGATGCTGATGACTAGTCATAAAGTGATAAAGATGGTAGAAAAGCATTATGAAATTTAAAAGAAATTAAAAAATGGAAAGAAAAGAAAGAGAAAAAGGTGACAAAAATATATTATGTATACATAATTCTCTGTGTGTGTGTGTGTCTGTGTGCAGTGTACACGGGTACTAGGTGTGACACACAATAAAAGAGAGGGGGGAGAGAGAGAGAGAGAGAGAAAAGAGAGAGAGAGAGAGAGCTGCATGTAATGTGGACTGTTTTTAAAACAAACTTTGAAATCCTTAACTTATATCAACTTATTCTTAAGCAGTTAATCATATTATTCTTTAATTTTTTATAAACACAACAGCAGACTTTATACCAGTCACATTGAACTCAGAAGCTTTTACCATTCAGTATTATGACTTATGTTTATATAAAACATAACCATAAAGAAAAAATCTGTACCAAAATAAGAAGACAAAACAACCTAACACAAATCATAAACAAAAACAATAAACTTCAATCTTTACAGATATTTTCTCTTTTCCATACAGAAAATATTTTGCTCACCCATAAATAAATTTAAATGCTTCTCTGCATATTCTCTTCCCGTCATGAAGATAAGATGTCTTTGGATGCTTTCGCTTGGTTTGACGAGAAGGTTTCAAGCAGGTCAGTTCACCTGTGTTGGAAGGCATGCCTGCTAGTACACCAAGTAGGAGGTTGTCTTTCTCTGCTGGAAAAGAAATGGGCAAGAAATATACATATATATTTTGATATAGATATATAATATAAACAAAACTGCAAGAAAAATATATAACAAAAATGCACAAGATAAAAACACACACACACACATACACACACACATCACACACACACACACACACACACACACACACACACACACAACACACACAACACACCACACACACACACACACACACACACACACACAACACACCACACACACACCACACACACACACACACACACACACACACACACACACACAACACACACACACAACAACACACACACACACACCCCTCACACTCAGACATAAACACACAAACTAAACAACACACACACAACTAAACAAACACTGCTACTTGCATGTTTTTTTTTTTCTCTGATTAGGCCTATATATTGAAAAAAAGCATGATTTTTTTGCAACAAAACTGCATAGTGAGTGCACAATTACTGATCTGCTCTGACTTGTGACCCCCTTCCTTCTATCTCTCTACCTTCTGTTCCTATTATCTGACTTGTGACCCCCTTCCCTTCTACCTCTCTACCTTCTGTTCCTATTATCTTTTTAAAAAAAATAGGTATTGAAAAACTAAAGCTGTGTGTACTTCCCTACTTCCCCTACCAAACAACACACACACACACACACACACACACACACACACACACACACAACACAACACACACACAATACACACCATCATCATCATTACTATTCATTGTCTGATTAACTTGATATTGTATTGACATGAATTTCATGAAATTGTTAACAAATTGAATATAAATAAGGTTGAAACAAACCAACATCTTTTTAAACTAAATATTGAAAGGAAAACAAAGAAAGCTGATAAACTTTCACACACACACACACACACACACACACACACACACACACACACACACACACACACACACACACACACACACACACACACACACACACACACAACACACACATTCTTTCAACAGTTCTCACCTTCATTAAATTCTGCCATATTTTCTCTCCTTTCCAGCAGGTCATCAGTAGAAAATTGTGCTATGCTGCTAGTTTTCAAGGGGACTGCTGAAGTTCCTGCACCAGAATCTGCTTTCTTGACTTTTTTAGCCTTGTCATGCAGTTTACACTTGCAATCAAAAGACTGAACTTTTTCATATTCTGTGTCATTGTTCAGATTGACAGTCGGATATGTCAACATGAAGAATGGGTGTTGAAATATCTTCAACAACATCTTCCTCGCCTGAATCTGAATCAGTATTTTGTCTTCATCATTTTTGTGGAATCTGTTTCCTTCGTGGAACATTCCCCTGCATCTTTCTTGTTAGGCTGAGTCTTCTCACTGACCTCAGGTGCTTCGTCATCATCGGAAGGATCATTTTCGCTCAAATTTTCTTCAGTAGCACTGGAATCGTAGCAAAATAATCCTCAATTAAAAGCCTGAGCTCTTCTGAATTATCTCCATCCAGAATATTTGCAGATCGAGCAGAATTCAATGCGATTGCTAGTAGTTTCTCACGCGAGCCGGTAGACGCCATTTTCGTTCAAAACTTGTTATCGAAGGTCACATGCTGTCTTCGGCCAATGAGAGGAACGGAATCTCCCCTTAGTGACGCATTGTTTACGAAAGCTTCCTTATTTTAAAGGTTTCTATTAGATAACTATTTTGGTCAAGCCAAATATGGATGACAAGGTTGAAAGGTCGAATCCGAGACCTTTAAAATGGTGTGTCACTCGACCGGTCTATTAAAAACTGTGAGGGGTAAAGGGCTGCCTAAAAGTTGCGTTTTCAAGGTGTTTTAGATCAGAATTTCCCGTTTCCTGGGGTGGGTATGAGTTTTCAAATGGGATTTTTGTCAGGAAAGAAACTAAATATTGTGATTTTATTGTTTTCAGGTGCAGAAATGATTATATTTTCAGTCTTAATCAAAATCTCAAATTCGGTACCTGACACCCCTCCAGCCTATTTTGGCCGCTAGCGGAAAACACGCCGAGGTGACAAGCGACTCATTTTGTGCTGGAACGTCACATATGTGTGTGTGTATGTGTGTGTATCTGTGTATGTGTCTGTATGTGTGTGTGCGTGTGTGCATGTGTATGTGTATGTGTGTGTGGTGTGTGTGTCTGTGTATGTGTGTGTGTGTCTATGTGTATGTGTGTGTGTGTGTGTATGTCTGTGTATGTGTGTGTGTGTTATGTGTGTGTGTGTGGTATGTGTATGTGTGTGTGTCTGTGTGTTTGTGTGTGTGTGGTGTGTGTCTGTGTATGTGTGTGTGTCTGTGTATGTGTGTGTGTGTGTGTGTGTCTGTCTGTCTGTGTGTGTGTGTTACTAAGTGTCACTGCTGTTGAAGCTCTCAAGGCGTGTGTGTGTGTGTGTGTCTGTGTCTGTGAGTATCTGTGTTTGTGCATGTTTTTTTTTGTGTGTGTGTGTATGTGTGTGTGTGTATGTGTGTGCGCGCACATTTGTGCATGTGTGTGTGTGCATGTCCATGTAATGATGGGAATGTTGTTGATGGGGCAAATGGTAATGATCATGTTGACAGTGATGATAGTAACAATAATGATAACAGTGATGTTGTCGCAGGATGAGTTAGATGTCTAACAACAAGCCATGCATCCCCCTGAAAGTGATCTTGATGGTGATGAAGATGATGATGAAAACGATAATGATGAATATGTATGTTTATATGCTGGGTGAATTTGGCATGTGGGAGGTATCAGAGAGTATCAGCTGATTTTATCACTGTAAGATCATGGAAATGATGGTGAAGATGGCCTCGTCAAATGTTAATGATGATGATGATGATAATGATTACAGTGACAGTAATGATGCTGGGTGACTTTGGCATGTACCTAGTATTGGATGAAACAGCCACTCTGATGATGATGATGATGGTGATTGTGATGATGATTGTGATTATGATAGTGATGATTGTGGTGATGATGATTGTGGTGATGATGGTGATTGTGATTATTGTGGTGATGATGGTGATGATGATTGTGATGATGGTGATTATGGTGATGATGGTGATGATGATTGTGGTGATTGTGGTGATGATGATGGTGATGATGATTGTGGTGATGATGGTGAAGGTGATGATGGTGATGATGATGGTGATGATGATTGTGGTGATGATGATGGTGATGATGATTGTGGTGATGGTGGTGGTGATGATGGTGATGATGATGGTGATGATGATTGTGGTGATGATGATGGTGATGATGATTGTGGTGATGGTGGTGGTGATGATGGTGATGATGATGGTGATGATGATGGTGATGATGATTGTGGTGATGGTGATGACAATGATGGTGATGACAATAACAATGACAATAATGCTGCAGGATGACATTGCCATGTATATAGTAGTGGACAAAACCAACAGGCTTTACATTATAGATGTGATGATGATGGTGATGATGAGTGTGTGATGATGTGGTGATGATGATGTGAGAGATGGATGATGATGGTTGTGATGAATGATAGTGAGGATGATGATTTGATGATGGTGATGATGTATGGGTGAGAGTGATGATGGTGATGATGATGGTGATGAGTGAGATGTGTGATGATGGTATGTGTGAGTGATGGTGTGAGATGTGTGATGATGATGTGGTGATGATGGGTGATGATGTGTGATGATGATTGTGTGGATGATGATGGATGATGATGATGTGATGATGATGTGTATGATGATTGATGTGGTGATGATGATGGTTGAGTGTGATGATGGTGTGATGATGGTGATGTGATGGTGATGATGGATGGTGATGAATGATGAGTGATGATGATGGTGATGAGATGATGGTGATGTGATGATGATGGTGATATGATGTGATGATTGGTGTGATGATGGTGATGATTGATGTGATGATGATGATGGGTGATGTGGTGATGATGGGTGATGATGAATGGTGATGATGATGGTGATGATGATGGTGATGAGTGATGAATGTGTGGATGATTGATGGTGATGATGATTGTGTGATGATCGATGGTGATGATGATGGTGGATGATGATGGTGATGATGATGTGATGATGATGGTGATGATGTGTATGGTGATGATGATGGTGATGATGATGGTGATGATGAGTGATGATGGATGTGATGGATGATGATGGTGATGAAACATGATGGTGAATGATGATGGTATGAGTGACAAAACCAGGTTTACAATAGATGATGATGATGTGATGATGATGGTGATGATGATGGTGATTGGATGATGTGGTGATGAGGTGATGACAATGATGGTGATGACAATAACAATGACATAATGTGAGTGATGACATTGGCATGTATATGTGTATGACAAAACCGAACGCTTACATTATAGATGTGATGATTGATGGTGATGATGATGGTGATGAGATATGATGGTGATGATGTGTGATGATGATATGATGATGATGTGAGATGATTGGATGTGATATAGTATGGTGATAGATGACATGGTTGATTGTGTGATGATGGTGATGATGATGGTGATGATGATGGTGTGATGATGGTGATTGATGAGGTGATGATGATGGTGATGATATGGTGATGATGATGGTGATGATGATTTGGTGGTGATGATGATGTGATGATGATGGTGATGATTGAGTGATGTGATGTGGATGACAATATGAAAAATGTGCAGGATGACATGGATGATATAGTAGTGGCAAAAAATGGTATATAGTGATGATGATGGTGATGATGATGGTGATGATGATGGTGATGATGATGGTGATGATGATGGTGATGTGAATGATGGTGATGATGATGGTGATGACAATAACAATGACATAATGTGCAGGTGACATTGCATGTATATAGTAGTGGACAAAACCAACAGGCTTACCATTATAGATTGATGATGATGGTGAGATGATGGTGATGATGATGGTGATGATGATGGTGATGATGATGGTGATGATGATGGTGGATGAGATGGTGATGATGATGTGATGTGATGATGATGTGATGATGATGGAGATGATGATGGTGATGATGATTGGGTGTGGATGATGGTGATGATGATGATGTGATGATGTGGTGGTGATGATGGTGATGGATGGTGTGATGATGGTGTGATGATGGTGATGATGATGGTGATGATGATGTGATGATGATTGATGGTGATGATGATGTGATGATGACGATCATGTGTGCATGATGGTGATGAGATTGGTGTGTGATGGTGGTGTGATGGTGATGAGAGATGATGAGATGAATAGATGATGATGATGATGATGATGTGATGATGATGATGACAATGACGATCATTTCAGGGTGAATTGGCGTGTACTGGTGATCGGACGGTACAACAAACCATGCGGATGTAAATAGATGATGATGATGATGATGATATGATGATGACAATGACGATCATGTTGCAGGGTGAATTTGGAATGATGATGACAATGACGATCATGTTGCAGGGTGAATTTGGCGTGTACTTGGTGTCGGATGGTACCAACAAACCATGCAGATGTAAAATGATGATGATGATGATGATGATGATGATGATGTTAAGACAGTGATGATGATGATGATGATGATAATGTTGCAGGGTGAATTTGGCGTGTACCTGGTGTCGGACGGAACCAACAAGCCGTACCGATGTAAGATCAAGGCGCCGGGATTCGCCCATCTGGCCGGTCTGGACAAGATGTCCCGTAAACATATGTTGGCTGACGTGGTCGCCATTATCGGTCAGTTTTGGTGTGTGTGTGTTGTGTGTGTGTGTGGGGTTGTTGTGTTGTGTGTGTGTGTGTGTGTGTTGTGTGTTGTGTGTGTGTGTGTGTGTGTGTCTGTGTGTATATGTGTGTGTGTGTGTGTTTGTGTGTGTGTGTGTATGTGTGTGTGTGTGTGATGTGTGTGTGTGTGTGTGTGTGTGAGTGTGTGTGTGTGTGTGTGTGTGTGTGTGTGTGTGTGGTGTGTGTTGGTTGAGTGTGTGTGTGTGTGTGTGTGTGTGTGTGTGTTGTGTTGTGTTGTGTGTGTGTGTGTGGTGTGTGTGTGTGTGTGTGTGTGTGTGTGTGTGTGTGTGTGTGTGTGTGTGTGGTGTGTGTGTGTGTGTGTGTGTGTGTGTGTGTGTGTGTGTTGTGTCTGGACAAGGTGTCCCGTAAACATATGTTGGCTGACGTGGTCGCCATTATCGGTCAGTTTGTGTGTGTGTGTGTGTGTGTGTGTGTGTGTGTGTGTGTGTGTGTGTGTGTCTGTATGTCTGTCTGTCTGTCTGTGTGTGCGTGTCTGTCTGTCTGTCTGTGTGTGTATGTGTGTGTCTGTATGTGTGTTTGCACTGTAGTGTGTGTGTCTCTGTGTGTGTCTGTGTGTGTGTGTGTGTGTCGCTTTTGTGTGTGTGTGATTGAGTGTGTGTGAATGTGTGTGTGTGTATGTATGTATATGTGTGTGTGTGTGTGTGTGTGCTGTTGACAGTAAAATTGACAGACAGGTAGACAGCTGCACAGACAGACAGGCAGACAGAAATATGGGTTGACAGACAAGTAGACAGACAGGTAGACAGACAGAAATATGGGTTGGCAGACAAGTAGACAGACAGGTAGACAGACAGGTATACAGAAATATGGGTTGACAGACAAGTAGACAGGTAGACAGAAATATGGGTTGACAGACAAGTAGACAGACAGGTAGACAGACAGAAATATGGGTTGACAGACAAGTAGACAGACAGGTAGACAGACAGAAATAATAATAATAATAATAATTACAATATTTATATAGCGCAAAATCTTGATAAAATCAAATCTAAGCGCTGAAGCAGACACACACGCAGGCACGCACGCCCGCACACACACGCACGCACACACACAGACACACACACACACACACACACACACACACACACCCACACACACGCATGGCTATAAATGGGGAGAAAGAATAAAAGCAATAAAAGCAAGAATAAAAGCAATGGAAAATTATAGAGAGCATAGCATACAATTATATATTATAACCATGTGGTTCCCTCCGAGCGGAGACAGGCTGCAGAGGGGAGGGTTGAGTGAGGTTAGGATTTTATGCAGGAGAGAAAAGGTGAGTTTTGAGAGCGGACTTGAAGGAGACAAAAGTAGGTTGCTGACGGACTGAGAGAGGAAGTTTGTTCCAGGAGAGTGGACCAGAAACAGAGAAGGCTCGTGGACCATAGGTATTGAACTTAGTGCGTGGAAAGCGAAGAGTCAGAGGATCAGAGGCAGAGCGGAGGGTACGTGAGGGAAGATAGATCTCAAGTAGGCTTGACAGGTAATCGGGGGCTGCGTTATTGAGGCTTTTGTAGCACATGGTGTCTAGTTTGTACTGTATGCGCTTTGATACAGGGAGCCAGTGAAGTTGTGCCAGGAGAGGAGATATGTGGTCAGCTTTTTTCTTTTTGAGTACAAGGCGTGCAGCATTGTTTTGAATGCGCTGTAGGATGTGAATGGTGGAGGCAGGAAGACCAGACAGGAGTGAATTGCAATAGTCAATGCGAGACATTATGAAGGAGAGAACGAGTTTTGCAGTTGTTTCGACAGAGAGATACTTCCTGATCAGCTTTATACGATGGAGATGATAGTAGCAGGATCTGGCAGTTTGAGAAACAAAGTTGACAGACAAGTAGACAGACAGGTAGACAGACAAATATGGGTTGACAGACAAGTAGACAGACAGGTAGACAGACAGAAATATGGGTTGACAGACAAGTAGACAGACAGGTAGACAGAAATATGGGTTGACAGACAAGTAGACAGACAGGTAGACAGACAGAAATATGGGTTGACAGACAAGTGGACAGGTAGACAGACAGAAATATGGGTTGACAGACAAATAGACAGGTAGACAGAAATATGGGTTGACAGACAAGTAGACAGACAGGTAGACAGAAATATGGGTTGACAGACAAGTGGACAGACAGGTAGACAGACAGAAATATGGGTTGACAGACAAGTGGACAGACAGGTAGACAGACAGAAATATGGGTTGACAGACAAGTAGACAGACAGGTAGACAGACAGGCAGGTACACAGGTAGACAGACATGTGATGATGTGTTGGTGTGTTTATATGTTACAGGAACACTGGACATTGTGTTTGGTGAGGTAGACAGACAGACAGGTAGACAGACAGGTAGACAGACAGGTAGACAGACAGACAGGTAGACACACAGACAGGTAGACAGACAGACAGACAGGTAGACAGACAGGTAGACAGACAGACAGGTAGACAGACAGGTAGACACACAGGTAGACAGACAGGCAGGTACACAGGTAGACAGACAGGCAGGTACACAGGTAGACAGACATGTGATGATGTGTTGGTGTGTTTATATGTTACAGGAACATTGGACATTGTGTTTGGTGAGGTAGACAGACAGGCAGGTACACAGGTAGACAGACAGGTAGACACACAGGTAGACACACAGGTAGACACACAGGTAGACACACAGGTAGACACACAGGTAGACAGACATGTGATGATGTGTTGGTGTGTTTATATGTTACAGGAACATTGGACATTGTGTTTGGTGAGGTAGACAGACAGGCAGGTACACAGGTAGACAGACAGGTAGACAGACAGGTAGACACACAGGTAGACACACAGGTAGACACACAGGTAGACAGACATGTGATGATGTGTTGGTGTGTTTATGTGTTACAGGAACGCTGGACATTGTGTTTGGTGAGGTAGACAGGTAGACAGACAGGTAGACAGACAGGTGAACGGGACACATAGATCGGAGAGTCAATACCCACATCATCGTCATCATCATCATCATCATCATCGCTCCCCCTGTCACCACCTGTGTGCACCAGGAGACGTTTCAGCAACGTCCACTTTTGGCTGTCAACTCTTCTGCCTCCAGGACACTGTGAATGGTCTCCCTTTGCACTGTTTTAATGTTTGTGTCTCTTTGTGTTGGTTGCCACGGACACGATATGTCATTGTCCACATGAATTGTTCTTGTCAGTGTCATTTTTTGTTATTTATGAGTTGTCAGTTAGGAAAGCTTTTTTCTTTTGTTTGTGTTTGATTTTAATTTTAATTTTTTACAGGTTGCGTTCTCTTGTGACAGACTTTTTAGTTTTAGCAGTTTGTGTCGTTTGAGCGTTAGAGACTTAAATTTTTTTAACAAAACTACTTCAGCTGGTGTTTGTTTATTTTAATATTGAAACCCCTCACTAAAACATATATACACAATGTCATATATTTCGTGATTTAAGCTTTTCATTCCGGTATCCTATCGACCAGCTGCAAAAATATTAACCCTTTACTCCCTCACCATATCCACAAGCTTCCTGCAGGAATGAAAGGGTTGAGTTTTCAATTTGCTGTCGTGGCTGACAATGTGGGATGCTGTTGCATAGGGTGCGGGAGTCAGAGGGTTAAAGACACTGTTAGTGGACTCTGCGTTAAAACTGCAACATCACATTGCACTGTGAGTGCTGAGACCAGCGTGTGTTAGCGATGATGTCTCTAAGGCTGTGTTTTAAAACTTTGCTGTCAATACCAGTGTGTGTGTTAGCGATGATGTCTCTAAGGTTGTGTTTTAAAAGTTTGCTGTCAGTACCAGCGTGTGTGTTAGCGATGCTCTTACTAGGCTGTGTTGTCAAACTTTTGCCATCAGTATATGATGTTTGTCTAGTGACAGCATAGTGACACAGTGGCCTGTTGTGTAGGTGGTAAGGTCAAGGACAGGTGTGGGTCTATGTGGGTTTGTCGCCCTGTATCTTCTGTACAAATTTGGATCATTAAGATTAAAACAGTTTTAAAGTTTATTGCTTTGTGTATGTGTGTGTGTGTGTGTGTGTGTATGTGTATGTCTGTGTGTATGTGTGTGTGTGTATGTGTGTGTGTGTATGTGTGTGTGTGTGTATGTGTGTGTATGTGTGTGTGTGTATGTGTGTGTGTGTGTGTGTGTGTGTGTATGAGTGTGTATGTGCACATGTGTGTATGTCTGTGTGTTTATGAATGTGTCCCACCGTCAAACATTCAATCATGATGTTGATGGTTAGTGCACACCGTGCTACATTCCTTCATTAACCCTTTAACCACCGCTCTCTTGGTCACACCAGCCCTACACTGGCCACCGACACCTGGTGAACAGACACACACTGTACACAGACACAGAACTTGACACCTGGTGAACAGACACACACTATACACAGACACAGAACTTGACACCTGGTGAACAGACACACACTATACACAGACACAGAACTTGACACCTGGTGAACAGACACAGAACTTGACACCTGATGAACAGACACACACTATACACAGACACAGAACTTGACACCTGGTGAACAGACACACACTATACACAGACACAGAACTTGACACCTGGTGAACAGACACACACTTTACACAGACACAGAACTTGACACCTGCTGAACAGACACACACTTTACACAGACACAGAACTTGACACCTGCTGAACAGACACACACTTTACACAGACACAGAACTTGACACCTGCTGAACAGACACACACTTTACACAGACACAGAACTTGACACCTGCTGAACAGACACACACTTTACACAGACACAGAACTTGACACCTGATGACGACACATTCAGTGGCTGGTACAGTTCCACCCAAGATGTCTGTGTGAGATCCAGTGGTCAACCTTCCAGTTGTGAAGAAGTGGGGCTTGTCCACATCCAGTTGTGAAGAAGTGGGGCTTGTCCACATCTAGTTGTGAAGAAGTGGGGCTTGTCCACATCTAGTTGTGAAGAAGTGGGGCTTGTCCACATCTAGTTGTGAAGAAGTGGGGCTTGTCCACATCTAGTTGTGAAGAAGTGGGGCTTGTCCACATCCAGTTGTGAAGAAGTGGGGCTTGTCCACATCTAGTTGTGAAGAAGTGGGGCTTGTCCACATCTAGTTGTGAAGAAGTGGGGCTTGTCCACATCTAGTTGTGAAGAAGTGGGGCTTGTCCACATCTAGTTGTGAAGAAGTGGGGCTTGTCCACATCTAGTTGTGAAGAAGTGGGGCTTGTCCACATCTAGTTGTGAAGAAGTGGGGCTTGTCCACATCTAGTTGTGAAGAAGTGGGCTTGTCCACATGTAGTTGTGAAGAAGTGGGGCTTGTCCACATGTAGTTGTGAAGAAATGGGGCTTGTCCACATCTAGTTGTGAAGAAGTGGGGCTTGTCCACATCTAGTTGTGAAGAAGTGGGGCTTGTCCACATGTAGTTGTGAAGAAGTGGGGCTTGTCCACATCTAGTTGTGAAGAAGTGGGGCTTGTCCACATCTAGTTGTGAAGAAGTGGGGCTTGTCCACATCTAGTTGTGAAGAAGTGGGGCTTGTCCACATCTAGTTGTGAAGAAGTGGGGCTTGTCCATATCTAGTTGTGAAGAAGTGGGGCTTGTCCACATCTAGTTGTCTGCACATCAAATGACAGCTATGTTGGACAGGGCGCATTATCTGTGTTAGAGAACCAAAGTTTCCAAAGTTTCAGTTTCAGTTTCTCAAGACGACATCTCCGCACTTGGAATGAATTCCATATGCACTAATGTCACAGGTGCCATGTGTATGGTGATCATGGCACAAGCCTTAAGCATGCACATAAACCCATGAGCTGGCCAGGTCCTGAGGTCCTACCTAGCCTACGTGTTACCTAGTTTACATTTTTGATACTACTGTTGTATCAGTCCCCTCTGGAACAATCTTGGTTACATGTAGATGACGTGTGTGTCTGTGTATCTTATCTTCGAAGAAAAGAACATATAATAAAGTAAATTAAATAAATAATTAGAAGTCTGAATCACAACACAACTAGCCACTCTGTATAAACTTGTCTCATATCAGAGAAAGCCACCACCCCCCCACCACCACCACCACCACCACCACCCCTCACCACCCCCCCCCACCCCCCCACCACCACCAATTCAATGCACAAAACCTCAGCTGCCTGTCAATTAGGTGAAGATCAATTTTCCTTAATCATGCTTTGCCAGTCTGTCATATACTTCCATAGAAAGAAAAGAGGCAATAGGTAACTAAGCAACAAGTTTCTGGACCAACAAAATAGTCACCAGACAGACAGACAGGTAACTAAGCAACAAGTCTGTAGACCAACAAAATAGTTAGCACCACAACAGACAGACAGGTAACTAAGCAACAAGTCTGTAGACCAACAAAATAGTCACCAGACAGACAGACAGGTAACTAAGCAACAAGTCTGTAGACCAACAAAATAGTCACCAGACAGACAGACAGGTAACTAAGCAACAAGTCTGTAGACCAACAAAATAGTCACCAGACAGGCAGACAGGTAACTAAGCAACAAGTCTGTAGACCAACAAAATAGTCACCAGACAGACAGGTAACTAAGCAACAAGTCTGTAGACCAACAAAATAGTCACCAGACAGACAGACAGGTAACTAAGCAACAAGTCTGTAGACCAACAAAATAGTCACCAGACAGGTAACTAAGCAACAAGTCTGTAGACCAACAAAATAGTCACCAGACAGGCAGGGTATAACAGGCCACAACATCTAGAACTGTTTGGACACTGAGAAAACTGTTTCCATCCAGACTTTCGAAACAAAAGAGAGAATTCAATCTTCGAACTGACAGACAAAGACATAACATGTCAGTGAACGTAAATCAGAATATTAACCCTTTGACTTCTGCAGCCCATCTACTAAATGCAAAAACTTAACCGTTTGACTCCCTCACCCTCTCCAACAGCTTCATGCGGAAAGCTGGTGAATAAAGTGAGGCAATCAAAGGGCTAAGTTCGTTTTGCTAGTATGGTTGGCAATGCAAGAAGGTGGTGGACAGTAAAAGGGAGTCAAAGGGTTAAGGTGCTAACATAGCAGGTTACACTTTCCTTTGACAT
Organism: Monoplex corrugatus; assembly: GCA_030674185.1. Taxonomy (NCBI): domain Eukaryota; kingdom Metazoa; phylum Mollusca; class Gastropoda; order Littorinimorpha; family Ranellidae; genus Monoplex; species Monoplex corrugatus. Next base: position 40,192,746 of record JAPXFY010000034.1, read on the forward strand.
GGACTTTACTCATAGCACATGTCGGTCACTAAAATAAACTAGTTTTATGCAAATTCATAAATGTAAATGTTCAGACTACAATCATACTGTGTTCTCATCATCATCATCAGGTGCCCTGCTGCATGGCGTTGGCGACCATGGACTTCCAACCATCTCTATCTCTCATTGCCCCTAGCATCTCCCCCACCTTCTTGTCTTTTCCTAATCTTCCTTATGAGTGATGTACTTGTGTCTGCTGCCATCAAGACTGTCTCGTTTGTTTTCTTTGCTGTCCATGGAACTCTCAATATTCTTCTTAGAAACCACATCTCGGCTGCCTCGATCCTGCTCTGGCTTTGTTCTACAAGAGTTTAACTGAATCTGTACAGACTTTTTCATTTGTCTGTTGGTTTGATGGTATGTCCTTTGAATAAAATGTAACACTTAAATCATATTGTGAACATGTGTAGTAGGAACGTGGGCCACAGGCAAGACATGCTGTGTCAGTTGTATGAAAGACGAAGGTTAAAAGGTGAAAGTGATTGTTTGGGACAGCAAATGTCAACTCCATCCATCTGCCCACCGATTTCACGCACTAAAAATGAAGAGTAACAGAAAAAAAGTTATTTTTATTTAAAGCCCAGCCGACTGCGTAGAGTCGTATGAGGGCTATAACCATTTCAAAACGTACACAAAAAGTTAAATACACATTCACGCGCATAATCTAAGGAAAAATCTAAGTTACAATACACACAGCACTGACCCCAATGTACAGCACAGTTTTAAGGTAACTTTTTTTTATCTTAATATGTAATAATTTTCCCCCAGCGGGGATGCCAGGGGCTCTTTCAGTATAAATAGTATCCCCAACTTCTGGAAATTCGGTGCTAGAAATCTCCTCTTCTGTCACTCTCTTTGTTTCTGCCTTGCTCCAATTGTTGTTGTATTTCTTCCTATCATTTTCTGCCTTGCTGGTCCAGTGACATGTATGTGTTCGATAAAGTCTTAGTACTTTCTCTTAGGATTGATAAATGGGTACATGTATTAAACATATTTTTGGCTTTAGGGAAATGAGATACACAGGAGTAATTTAGGTAATTTAGGCCTGTTTTATACATGTTTCAGTGTCCTTAGTATGTTTGAATTTGTATTCGAGTGTGTTTTTTAAATCCCCCATGTGATAAATTGGACAGAGTGGTCAACGCCAGAGGTATCTCTTTAGATTATGTGCATGAATGCATTGATATGTGTTCTTTATTTTCGTTTCCTTTTTTTCCCTGTTGAAGTATTGTGTATGTTTTGAAACTGTTAAAGCCCTGATATGGCTCTACTTATTCAGCTGGGCTTTAAACAAAAATAACACCGTCGGTGTGATAAAAAAGGCAGAACAAGAAACACCCGAGGATGGTGGACAGGACCCAGAACGCCATCCAGCACTGTCAATCCTGGTATCATGTACGTCGATAGAACAGGCAGGACATCAGGGACCCAGAACACCATCCAGCACAGGCAGGACGTCAGGGACCCAGAACACCATCCAGCACAGGCAAGACGTCAGGGACCCAGAACACCATCCAGCACAGGCAGAACGTCAGGGACCCAGAACACCATCCAGCACAGGCAGGACGTCAGGGACCCAAAACACCACCACACAGCCAGGACGTCAGGGACCCAGAACACC
>JAPXFY010000034.1:40199405-40204405 GCA_030674185.1 Monoplex corrugatus
ACTTACTGTTTCATAGGTCCACTGGCCTGTTGGCTGCCCATCTTATTGTTTCCATCATTCTGGTGGTGTCAACTTACTGTTTCATAGGTCCACTGGCCTGTTGGCTGTCCATCTTAATGTTTCCATCATTCTGGTGGTGTCAGCTTACTGTTTCATTAGGTCCACTGGCCTGTTGGCTGTCCATCTTAATGTTTCCATTATTCTGGTGGTGTCAGCTTACTGTTTCATAGGTCCACTGGCCTGTTCACTGTCCATCTTAATGTTTCCATCATTCTGGTGGTGTCAGCTTACTGTTTGATAGTCCACTGGTCTGTTGGCTGTCCATCTTAATGTTTCCATCATTCTGGTTGTGTCAGCTTACTGTTTCATAGGTCCACTGGTCTGTTGGCTGCCCATCTTAATGTTTCCATCATTCTGGTGGTGTTAGCTTACTGTTTCATAGGTCCACTGGTCTGTTCACTGTCCACTTAATGTTTCCATCATTCTGGTGGTGTCAGCTTACTGTTTCATAGGTCCACTGGCCTGTTGGCTGTCCATCTTAATGTTTCCATCATTCTGATGGTGTCAGCTTACTGTTTCATATGTCCACTGGTCTGTTGGCTGCCCATCTTAATGTTTCCATCATTCTGGTGGTGCCAGCTTACTGTTTCATAGGTCCACTGGCCTGTTGGCTGTCCATCTTAATGTTTCCATCATTCTGGTGGTGTCAGCTTACTGTTTCATATGTCCACTGGCCTGTTGGCTGTCCATCTGAATATTTCCATCATTCTGGTGGTGTCAGCTTACTGTTTCATAGGTCCACTGGCCTGTTGGCTGTCCATCTTAATGTTTCCATCATTCTGGTGGTGTCAGCTTACTGTTATACACATTCCTTCCCTTGCCCCCCCCCCCCCCACCCAATGTCATTTCAAGAACTTGCCAGCGCGTAGGATTTTGCGTAGGCTCAGGGAGTGTGCCAGATAGATTGTGGCCAGTTACAAGTGACACACAGGAGATAAGATAATAAAAAAAAAGGAGTCACAACTTTGTCTTAAAGACACCGTCAGTTTTCGTTTTAAAATGAACGCCATCTATTGAAAAATACCGTTAGTTCTATTCTTAGAATGAATGCCATCTTTTTCAAAATATCATCCGTTCTATTTATAAAATGAACGCCATCTTTTTAAAGACACCATCAGTTCTATTTATAGAATGAACGCCATCTTTTTAAAGACACCATCAGTTCTATTTATAGAATGAACGCCATCTTTTTAAGACACCATCAGTTCTATTTATAGAATGAATGCAATATTTAAAACAACACATCAGTTCTATTTATAGAACGAATGCCATGTTTTTAAGGACATCATCTGTTCTGTTCGTAGAATGAATGCTATTTGTTGTGGATTCCAGAACATTGTGTTTAAATATTTTAAGTCAGGAAGCGTGTGATGTTATGTTCCTCAATCTAATTTAGGATGAGACAAGGCGTGATGATGGCTGTGGAATTTACGTACGTATTTATTCATTTGTAAATTCATTTATTCATTTCGCTGTGTAATTATTTACCTAACGTGATGCAGGATGTGATGGTGGCTGTGCTGTTTATTTATTTGTTTGTTTATTTGAGTTTTTTTTTATTTATGTAGATATGGTCTGTAGCAACGTGTGTGTGTGTGTGTGTGCGTGCGTGCGTGCGTGGTGTGTGTGTGTGTGTGTGTGTATGTGTGTGTGTGCGTGTGTGTGTGTTTTGTGTGTGTTTGTGTGTGTGTGTTTGTGTCTGTGCGTGTGTGTGTATGTGTCTGTCCGTATGTGAGTGTGTGTGTGTGTGTTCGTATGTGTGTGTGTGTGTGTGTGTGTGTGTGTGTGTGTGTGTGTGTGGCGCGCCTGTGCGTGTGTGTAAATATGTGTGTGTGTTTGTGTGCGTGTCTCTGCGTTTGTGTGTATGTGTATGTGTGTGTTTGTGTGTGTGTGTGTTTGTGTGTGTGTGTATGTATGTATGTGCGTGTGCGTGTGTGTGTGTGCGTGTGTGTGTGTGGTGTGCGTGTGTGTGAAGTGAATGTGTGTGTGTGTGTGTGTGTGTGTGTGTGCGTATACGTGTCTGTGAAGTGTATGTGTATGTATGTGTGTGTGTGTGTGTGTATGCGCGCGCGCGTGTGTGTGTATGTGTGTGTGCCTGTGTGTGAAGTGTGTGTTGTGTATGTGTATGCGCGCGCGCGAGTGTGTGTATGTGTGTATATATGTGCGTGTGTGTGTGCGTGTGTGTGTGCCTGCGTGTGTGTGTGTGTGTGTGTTTGTGTGCATGTGTGTGCGTGTGCGTCTGTGTGTGTGTACGCGTGTGCGTGCGTGCGTGCGTGTGTGCGTATGTGTGTGTGCGCGCGCGCGCGTGTGTGTGTGCGTGTGTGTGTGTGTGTGTGTGTGTGTTCGTGTGCGTGTGTCTGCGTGTGTGTGTATGAGTGTGCGTGTGTGTGTGTGTGTGTTTGTGTGCATGTGTGTGCGTGTGCGTGTGCGTCTGTGTGTGTGTACGCGTGTACGTGCGTGCGTGTGTGCGTATGTGTGTGCGCGTGCGCGCGAGCTCGCGTGTGTGTGTGTATGCGTTCTCTGTGTGTGTGTGTGTTCGTGTGCGTGTGTCTGCGTGCGGTGTGTTGTGTGTGTGTGTGTGTGTGTGTGTGTGCGCATGTGTGTGCGTGTGCGTGTGTGTGTGTGTACGCGTGTGCGTGCGTGCGTGCATGCGTGCCTGTGTGCGTATGTGTGTGTGAGTGTGTGTGTGTGTGTGTGTGTGTGTGTGTGTGTGTGTGTGTGTGTGTATGTGTGTGTGTGTATCGGTGAAACAGCAGTGTAATGGATAAAGTGCATATCCTAGAAAGTACGGAATTTTAATCATCGCCCAGGTTCAAATCATGATTGGTTCTTTAAAAAAAGAAAGGAAAGACCACACACACACACACACACACACACACACACACACACAACTGGTCAGATTTCTCTTCTTCGCATCCCCTCTCCATGGAGTCCTTGGTGGAGGTGGGGTGGGTGGTGTTGGTGGTGGTGGTGGTCTGGTCACAAGTTTACCAGTTCTTGAAAAGAAGACAGGTGTCACCAAGTTTGCAAGAAGTCTGTCATCAACTCATTGTCACATATATACACACACTTTCACTTTCACTTTCACTTTCTCAAGATGACATTTCCGCGCTCGGAATGAATTCCTAATGCACTAACGTCACAGGTGCATTGTGTATGGTGATCATGGCACAAGCCTTAAGCCTTCACATAAACGCTTGAGCTGGCCAGGTCTGAGGTCCTACCTAGCCTATGTTTTACCTAACCTACATTTTTTGTACTGGTATTGTATAATAATAATAATAATTACAATATTTATATAGCGCAAAATCTTGATAAAATCAAATCTAAGCGCTGAAGCAGATACACACGCAAGCACGCACGCACGCACGCACACACACGCATTCACACCCCCCCCACACACACACACACACACACCACACACCCACACCCACACACACGCATGGCTATAAATGGGGAGAAAGAATAAAAGCAATAAAAGCAAAAATAAAAGCAATGGAAAATTATAGAGAGCATAGCATATACAATTATGTATTATAACCATGTGATTCCCCTCCGAGCGGAGACAGGCTGCAGAGGGGGGGTTGAGTGAGGTTAGGATTTTATGCAGAGGAGAAAAGGTGAGTTTTGAGAGCGGACTTGAAGGAGACAAAAGTAGGTTGCTGACGGACTGAGAGAGGAAGTTTGTTCCAGGAGAGTGGACCAGAAACAGAGAAGGCTCGTGGACCATAGGTATTGAGCTTAGTGCGTGGAAAGCGAAAAGTCAGAGGATCAGAGGCAGATCGGAGGGTACGTGAGGGAACATAGATCTCAAGTAGGCTTGACAGGTAATCAGGGGCTGCGTTATTGAGGCTTTTGTAGCACATGGTGTCTAGTTTGTACTGTATGCGCTTTGATACAGGGAGCCAGTGAAGTTGTGCAGGAGAGGAGATATGTGGTCAGCTTTTTTCTTTTTGAGTACAAGGCGTGCAGCATTGTTTTGAATGCGCTGTAGGATGTGAATGGTGGAGGCAGGAAGACCAGACAGGAGTGAATTGCAATAGTCAATGCGAGACATTATGAAGGAGAGAACGAGTTTTGCAGTTGTTTCGACAGAGAGATACTTCCTGATCAGCCTTATACGATGGAGATGATAGTAGCAGGATCTGGCAGTTTGAGAAACAAAGTTGTTCATGGAGAGGGTAGAGTCAATGCAGACACCAAGGTTTTTAGCTGAATCAGAAATTGGGACTGATGTGTTACATAATGGGAGAGAAAGAGGAGGCAGCTGAGAAAGTTTCTGAAGGGTGCCAATGAGGATAGCTTCTGTTTTGTCGTCATTAAGCTGAAGTCTAATGTGTGTCATCAGTTCTTAATGTCCGAGTATCAGTCTATCATTGGTACAACATTTGGTTATAAGTAAATGACATTGTATCTGTATATCTTACCTTCAAAGAAAAGAACAGATAAATAAAGTAAACAGACAATTAAAGGTCTGAATCATAACACATCTAGCCACTCACATAAAGTAAACAGACAATTAAAGGTCTGAATCATAACACATCTAGCCACTCACATAAAGTAAACAGACAATTAAAGGTCTGAATCATAACACATCTAGCCACTCACATAAAGTAAACAGACAATTAAAGGTCTGAATCATAACACATCTGAGCCACTCATCATAAAGTAACAACAATAAAGGCGAACCATACACCCACCCACGGTCCATCACAAAAGCTAAACCAACAATTAAAGGGTTGAATGGGTAACAGGTTGCAAATCAGTATATATGTACACATCACTGGAAAGCTTAACGAAAACCACGGCGAGATGCACAAAGCCTTCATAGCTAAACACAGTAGGGTAGAAGTGGGGAAAGGTGAATAGCTTTATAGGAAACAGGGAGGGGGGGGATAGCTTTATAGAAAACAGGGGGGCGGAGAGGGAATAGCTTTATA
>JAPXFY010000034.1:40216905-40229405 GCA_030674185.1 Monoplex corrugatus
GTATTGTGTGGGTATTACATCATAGTCTGTGTATTGTGTGGGTATTACATCATAGTCTGTGTGGTATTGTGTGGGTATTACATCATAGTCTGTGTATTGTGTGGGTATTACATATAGTCTGTGTATTGTGTGGGTATTACATCATAGTCTGTGTATTGTGTGGGTATTACATCATAGTCTGTGTATGTGTGGGTATATAGTCTTGTGGGTATTACATCATAGTCTGTGTATTGTGTGGGTATTACATCATAGTCTGTGTATTGTGTGGGTATTACATCATAGTGTGTATTGTGTGGGTATTACATCATAGTCTGTGTATTGGTATGTGGGTATTACATCATAGTCTGTGTATTGTGTGGGTATTACATCATAGTCTGTGTATTGTGTGGGTATTACATCATAGTCTGTGTATTGTGTGGGTATTACATCATAGTCTGTGTATTGTGTGGGTATTACATCATAGTCTGTGTATTGTGTGGGTATTACATCATAGTCTGTGTATTGTGTGGGTATTACATCATAGTCTGTGTATTGTGTGGGTATTACATCATAGTCTGTGTATGTGTACTTGTTGGTGGGTATTACATCATAGTCTGTGTATTGGTGTTGTGGGTATTACATCATAGTCTGTGTATTGTAGTGTGGGTATTACATCATACGGTCTGTTGTATATGTAGTGATGTGTGGTATTACATCATAGTCTGGTGTATTAGTAGTGTGTGGGTATTACATCATAGTCTGTGTATTTGTGTGGGTATTACATCATAGTCTGTGTATTGTGTGGGTATTACATCATAGTCTGTGTATTGTAGTGGGTATTACATCATAGTCTGTGTATTGTGTGGGTATTACATCATAGTCTGTGTATGTGTGTGGGGTATTACATCATAGTCTGTGTATTGTGTGGGTATTACATCATAGTCTGTGTATTTGTGTGGGTATTACATCATAGTCTGTGTATTGTAGTGTGGGTATTACATCATAGATCTGTCTGTGTATTGTGTGGGTATTACATCATAGTCTGTGTATTGTGTGGGTATTACATCATAGTCTGTGTATGGTGTGTGGGTATTACATCATAGTCTGTGTATTGTAGTGTGGGTATTAAATCATAGTCTGTGTATTGTGTGGGTATTACATCATAGTCTGTGTATTGTGTGGGTATTACATCATAGTCTGTGTAGGTTGTGTGGGTATTACATCATAGTCTGTGATTGTGTGGTATACATCATAGTCTGTGTATGTGTGGGTATTACATCATAGTCTGTGTATGTAGTGTGGGTATTACATCATAGTCTGTGTATTGTGTGGGTATTAATCATCTGTGTATTGTGTGGGTATTACATCATAGTCTGTGTAGTAGTGTGGGTATTACATCATAGTCTGTGTATTGTGTGGGTATTACATCATAGTCTGTGTATTGTGTGGGTATTACATCATAGTCTGTGTATGGTGTGTGGGTATTACATCATAGTCTGTGTATTGTGTGGGTATTACATCATAGTCTGTGTATTGTGTGGGTATTACATCATAGTCTGTATGTATATGTGTGGGTATTACATCATAGTCTGTGTATGGTAGTGTGGGTATTACATCATAGTCTGTGTATTGTAGTGGGTATTACATTAGTCTGTGTATTGTGTGGGTATTACATCATAGTCTGTGTATTGTGTGGGTATTACATCATAGTCTGTGTATTGGTGTGTGGGTATTACATCATAGTCTGTGTATTGTAGTGTGGGTATTACATCATAGTCTGTGTATTGTGTGGGTATTACATCATAGTCTGTGTATTGTGTGGGTATTACATCATAGTCTGTGTATTGTGTGGGTATTACATCATAGTCTGTGTATTGTGTGTGGGTATTACATCATAGTCTGTGTATTGGTATCTCATGTGATGTGTGGGTATTACATCAATAGTCTGTGTATTGTGTGGGTATTACATCATAGTCTGTGTATTGTGTGGGTATTACATCATAGTCTGTGTATTGTGTGGGTATTACATCATAGTCTGTGTATTGTGTGGGTATTACATCATAGTCTGTGTATTGTGTGGGTATTACATCATAGTCTGTGTGTATTGTGTGGGTATTACATCATAGTCTGTGTATTGTGTGGGTATTACATCATAGTCTGTGTATTGGTAGTGTGGTTATTACATCATAGTCTGTGTATTGTAGTGTGGTATTACATCATAGTCTGTGTATTGTGTGGGTATTACATCATAGTCTGTGTATGTAGTGTGGGTATTACATCATAGTCTGTGTATTGTGTGGGTATTACATCATAGTCTGTGTATTGTGTGGGTATTACATCATAGTCTGTGTATTGTGTGGGTATTACATCATAGTCTGTGTATTGTGTGGGTATTACATCATAGTCTGTGTATTTGTGGGTTTACATAGTCTGGTATGTGTGGGTATTACATCTAGTCTGTGTATTGTAGTGTGGGTATTACATCATAGTCTGTGTAGTTGTGGATTTATATGTAGTTGGGTATTACATCATAGTCTGTGTATTGTGTGGGTATTACATCATAGTCTGTGTATTGTGTGGGTATTACATCATAGTCTGTGTATGTGTGTGGGTATTACATCATAGTCTGTGTATTGTGTGGGTATTACATCATAGTCTGTTATTGTGTGGGTATTACATCATAGTCTGTGTATTGTGTGGGTATTACATCATAGTCTGTGTATTGTGTGGGTATTACATCATAGTCTGTGTATTGTGTGGGTATTACATCATAGTCTGTGTATTAGTGTGGGTATTACATCATAGTCTGTGTATGTGTGTGGGTATTACATCATAGTCTGTGTATTGTGTGGGTATTACATCATAGTCTGTGTATTGGTGTGGGTATTACATCATAGTCTGTATTGTGTGGGTATTACATCATAGTCTGTGTATTGTGGTGGGTATTACATCATAGTCTGTGTATTGTGTGGTATTACATCATAGTCTGTGTATTGTAGTGGGGTATTACATCATAGTCTGTGTATTGTGTGGGTATTACATCATAGTCTGTGTATGTGTGGGTATTACATCATAGTCTGTGTATTAAGTGTGGGTATTACATCATAGTCTGTTGCATTGTAGTTGGTATTACATCATAGTCTGTGTAATTGTGTGGGTATTACATCATAGTCGTGTTGAGTGTGGGTAATTACATCATAGTCTGTGTATTGTGTGGGTATTACATCATAGTCTGTGATTGTGTGGGTATTACATCATAGTCTGTGTATTGTGTGGGTATTACATCATAGTCTGTGTATTGTGTGGGTAAATTACATCAAGTCTTGTATTGTTGGTATTACATCATAGTCTGTGTAGGTGTGGGTATTACATCATAGTCTGTGTATTGTGTGGATACATAGGAGTGTGGGATTACATCATAGTCTGTATTGTGGGTATTACATCATAGTCTGTGTATTTGTGTGGTATTACATCATAGTCTGTGTATTGGTGTTGGGTATTACATCATAGTTCGTGTATTTGTGGGTATTCTCAGTGAGTTGTATATGTGTGGTATTACATCATAGTCTGTGTATTGTGTGGGTATTACATCATAGTCTGTGTATGTGTGGTATAATCATAGTCTGTGTTGTGGGGTATTACATCATAGTCTTGTATTTTTTGTGGGTATTACATCATAGTCTGTGTATGGTAGTGTGGGTATTACATCAAGTCTGTGTATTGTGTGTGTGTATTACATCATAGTCTGATGGTATTGTGTGGGTATTACATCAATAGTTCTGTGTATTGTGTGGGTGGTATTACATCATAGTCTGTGTATTGTGTGGGTATTACATCATAGTCTGTATTGTGTGGGATTACATCATAGTCTTGTATTGTGTGGGGTATTACATCATAGTTTGTATTGTTGGGTATTACACAAGTCTGTGTATTGTGTGGTATTACATCATAGTCTTGTTATTGGTTGGTGGGTATTACATCATAGTCTGTGTATGGTAGTGTGGGTATTACAATCATAGTCTGTATTGTGTGGGTATTACATCATAGTCTGTGTATGTAGTGTGGGTATTACATCATAGTCTGTATTGTGTGGGTATTACATCATAGTCTGGTATTGTTGTGGGTATTACATCATAGTCTGTGTAGTTCATCTATCTGTTTTCATAGTCTTATTGGTGGTATACAATCATAGCTATAGTTGGTATTAATCATTATGTTAGGATGTAGGTTATTAACATCTATATTCAGCTGTGATTGTGTGGGTGATTACATAATAGTCTGTGTATAACATAGTAGTGTGGGTACTTACATCCCTTAAGTCTGATTGTGGGCTATTACAGTCATAAGGTCATCTGTTGTGTGGTAATTACTAAACATAGTCTGGTCATTAAATGGGGTATTACATCATAGTCGTATTGTGTGGTATTCATCAGGTCTGTTTGTTCAAATCGTGTGCGTTTTTGTATATTCTGGGATAATGACAAGAATCCAATCAATCTATGATAAATTAAGTTAAGACTCCACATATCACAAACCCATGTGTATGTCATGCCTGATGTAAAAAAATAAATCCTGTGGTCCTTGCAACTGTTACATACAAAGAGCAGAGAGTCATCTGTTAAAATTGTAACTGCAAGAGTAAATTACATTCATCGTCAGTGACCTGTGGGGTATTGCATTCAGTAAAAGTCTTCCGATTATCATGGTATGTGTGCAACTCTGTGCATGCAACATCATCCTTGATTGTGTCCATGTATGTACAAGATCCAGTGGCCTTGCTACATCAGTCCTCCAGGTATGACCATGTAACAAGATCCAGTGTCCATGTAACAAGATCCAGTGGCCTTTAACAAGATCCAGTGTCCATGTAACGAGATCCATTGGCCTTGTAACAAAATCCAGTGTCCATGTAACAAGATCCAGTGGCCATGTAACAAGATCCATGGCCATATAACAAGATCCAGTGGCCATGTAACAAGATCCAGTGGCCTTGTAACAAGATCCAGTGGCATGTAACAAGATCAAGTGGCCTTGTAACAAGATCCAGTGGCATGTAACAAGATCCAGTGGCATGTAACAAGATCCAGTGGTCATGTAACAAGATCCAGTGGCCATGTAACAAGATCCAGTGGCCATGCAACAAGATCCAGTGGCCATGTAACAAGATCCAGTGTACTAAAACATACAATAAAATGGTGTAAATTACTAAAACATACATTAAAATGGTGTGTAAATTACCAAAACATACAATAAAATGGTGTAATTTACCAAAACATACATTTAAAATGGTGTAAATTACCAAAACAGACATTAAAATGGTGTAAATTACCAAAACAGACATTAAAATGGTGTAATTTACCAAAACAGACATTAAAATGGTGTAAATTACCAAAACAGACATTATAAATGATGTAAATTACCAAAACAGACATTAAAATGGTGTAAATTACCAAAACAGACATTTAAAATGGTGTAAATTACCAAAACATACATTAAAATGGTGTAAATTACCAAAACAGACATTAAAATGGTGTAAATTACCAAAACAGACATTAAAATAGTGTAAATTACCAAAACAGACATCAAAATTGTGTAAATTACCAAAACATACATTAAAATGGTGTAAATTACCAAAACAGACATTAAAATGGTGTAAATTACCAAAACAGACATCAAAATGTGTGTAAATTACCAAAACATACATTAAAATGGTTGTAAATTACCAAAACAGACATTAAAATGGTGTAAATTACAAAACATGACATTAAAATGGTGTAAATTACCAAAACAGACATTAAAATGGTGTAAATTACCAAAACAGACATTAAAATGGTGTAAATTACCAAAACAGACATTAAAATGGTGTAAATTACCAAAACAGACATTAAAATGTTTACATTAAAATGGTGTACATTACTAAAACAGACATTAAAATGGTTGTACATTACTAAAACAGACATTAAAATGGTTATAATTTACCAAAACATACATTAAAATGGTTTGTAAATTACCAAAACAGACATTAAAATGATGTAAATTACCAAAACAGACATTAAAATGGTGTAAATTACCAAAACAGACATTAAAATAGTGTAATTACCAAAACAGACATCAAAATTGTGTAAATTACCAAAACATACATTAAAATGGTGTAAATTACCAAAACAGACATTAAAATGGTTGTAAATTACCAAAACAGACATCAAAATTGTGTAAATTACAAAACATACATTAAAATGGTGTAAATTACCAAAAACAGACATTAAAATGGTTGTAAATTACCAAAACATACATTAAAATGGTGTAAATTACCAAAACAGACATTAAAATGGTGTAAATTACCAAAACAGACATTTAAAATGGTGTAAATTACCAAAAACAGACATTAAAATGGTGTAAATTACAAAACAGACATTAAAATGGTGTACATTAAAATGGTGTAACATTACTAAAACAGACATTAAAATGGTTGTACATTACTAAAACAGACATTAAAATGGTTATATAATTTACCAAAACATACATTAAAATGGTGTTTCATTACAAAACAGACAATAAAATGTGTAAATTACCAAAAAGACATTAAAATGTGTGAATTACCAAAACATACATTAAAATGGTGTAAATTACCAAAACAGACATTAAAATGGTGTAAATTACCAAAACAGACATTAAAATGGTGTACATTAAAATGGTGTACATTATTAAAACAGATATTAAAATGGTGTAATTACAAAACAGACATTAAAATGGTGTTACATTACTAAAACAGACATTAAAATGGTGTAAATTACCAAAACATACATTAAAATGGTCTAAATTACCAAAACAGACATTAAAATGGTGTACATTACTAAAACAGACATTAAAATGGTGTACATTACTAAAACAGACATTAAAATGGTGTTAAATTACCAAAACAGACATTAAAATGGTGTAAATTACCAAAACAGACATTAAAATGGTGTAAATTACCAAAACATACAATTAAAATGGTGTGAATTACCAAAACAACATTAAAATGGTGTAAATTACCAAACAGACATTAAATGGTGTAAATTACTAAAACATACATTAAAATTGGTGTACATTAAATGGTGTAAATTACTAAAACAGACATTAAAATGGTGTAAATTACTAAAACAGACATTAAAATGGTGTAAATTACTAAAACTACAATAAAATGGTGTACATTAAAATGGTGTTAAATTACTAAAACAGACATTAAAATGGTGTAAATTACTAAAACAACATTAAAATGGTTGTAAATTACTAAAACAGACATTAAAATGGTTGTACATTACTAAAACAGACATTAAAATGGTGTAAATTACCAAAACATACATATAAAATGGTGTAAATTACTAAAACAGACATTAAAATGGTGTAAATTACTAAAACAGACATTAAAATGGTGTGTAAATTACTAAAACAGATATTAAAATGGTTGTAAATTACCAAAACATACATAAAAATGGTGTTGTAAATTACCAAAACATACAATAAAATGGTGTAAATTACCAAAACATACAATAAAATGGTGTAAATTACCAAAAACATTAAAATGGTGTAAATTACCAAAACATACATAAAAATGGTGTAAATTACCAAAACATACATAAAATGGTGTAAATTACCAAAACATACAATAAAATGGTGGTAAATTACCAAAACATACAATAAAATGGTGTAAATTACCAAAACATACATAAAAATGGTGTAAATTACCAAAACATACATTAAAATGGTGTAAATTACCAAAACATACAATAAAATGGTGTAAATTACCAAAACATACAATAAAATGGTGTAAATTACCAAAAAATACAATAAAATGGTGTAAATTACCAAAACATACAATAAAATGGTGTAAATTACCAAAACATACAATAAAATGGTGTAAATTACCAAAACATACAATAAAATGGTGTAAATTACCAAAACATACAATAAAATGGTGTGAATTACCAAAAACATTAAAATGGTGTAAATTACCTCAGCCCTCAGATATGGCGTTCCTCAAGGATCCGTCCTGGGTCCAGTTCTCTTTGTTTTGTACACGCAGCCTCTCGCAAATATTATTCTCCGCCATTCTGTATCACATCATAGCTTCTCAGATGACAATCAAATTTACAATTCTGGTCCCATCTCTAATGTAAACAACATCGTACAAACCACTAAAGCCTGCATTTCCGACGTGAAAGACTGGATGACTTGCAACAAATTACAACTAAACCAAGACAAAACTGAAATGATTTTCATTACTCCTAAAAAACTTCTCAACTGTGACTTAATTCCATCTTCCATATCACTGAATGGGACAGACATCACCCTCTCCCAAAAAGTTAAGAATCTAGGTGTCACCATCGACAACACTCTTAACTTTCAGCAGCATGTCTCAAACATCTGTCGTGTCTGTTACCTTGAACTTCGTAGAATAGGTTCCATCCGTCATCTCCTTACTCTCGAAGCTACTAAAATATTAGTTTGTGCTTTCGTTCTTTCTCGTCTTGACTATTGTAATTCCCTTCTGTCTGGTTCCCCAAAACAGCTCCTTGACAAACTTCAGAAAGTACAGAACCATGCCGCTCGGCTAGTATTTCGGTCTTCCAAATTTCAGCATGTCTCTCCTCTTCTCCAAGACTTGCATTGGTTACCTGTGTTGAAAAGGATCCAACATAAAATTGCTGTTCAGTGCTTCAGATACTTCGACAATTCTATTCCCTCTTACCTGTCTGAATATCTTCAACTATACGTTCCATCTCGTCATCTTCGTACCTCAGCCGATACCCGCTTATTTCGAATCCCAACTTTTCGAACAAAATCATATGGTGAGCGATCCTTTTCTTTTCAAGCCCCTTCCTCATGGAATTCACTTCCCTACCCGCTGAGGCACAAAACAAGTCTTCAGTCATTTAAATCTGGCTTGAAAACGCATCTCTTTCCTCTCTGAAATTTATTAACCTAAAAGAGCTATGCTGTCTGCGCACTAGCGTGCTTCTGTGTATGTTATTGCTGTGCGCCTATAGATATGTCTCGGGGTGGGAGGAGGATATGTGTGTGTGTGCCAGAGAGTAGGTACTAATATTTGATATTATTAACGGTGTGTATGTGCTTGTGGGATGGAGTGACAGAGGTCCGCCATGTATGATGAAAATTATATTAGGCCTATGTTTCTATGTTCGATGTAATGTGTATTGTACAGTTTGTAAGCGCTTAGGGCTTTCCAGAAAGATTAGGCGCTCTAAATGCCCTTAATAATAATAATACATTAAAATGGTGTAAATTACCAAAAACATTAAAATGGTGTAAATTACCAAAAACATTAATATGATGTAAATTACCAAAACATACATTAAAATGGTGTAAATTACCAAAAACATTAAAATGATGTAAATTACCAAAACTTGTTCCAGCACGTCACATTTCTTTAGAGCCAAAATGCATTTAATACATGCACATAATTCTCTCTCCTAACAAAAAGTATGTAAAGCTTTATAGAACACATACCTGTAAAATGGACCAGCCAGGCAGAAAATGATAGAAAGAAATGACAGAAAGCAAAGGAACAAGGCAGAAACAAAGAGAGTGACAGAAAAGAGAAAATTCTAGCTCAGAATTTTCAGAAAGGGGGTGGGGGTGGGGGATACTATTTATACTGAAAGAGCCCCGGCATCCCCACGGAGTGAGAGCGCGATCACACACACACACACACACACACACACACACACACACACACACACACACACACACACACACACACACACACACACACATACACACACAAACACACAGAGATATATACATATATATATATGTATATATATATGTATATATATGCATATAAACTACGCACAAAAAGTTAAGGATCACTATGAGAAAACAGGTGCGTAATATAAACTCAGTTCGCTACTGTTATTTATTTCTCAGTCCAGCCAAATTGTTATGAATTCTTGTTCAGCTGTAAGTGGGCGATGTTGTGTTAGTGCGAAAATTGCACGGGATTCTCTACTACTGAGCTTGGCCGCAAACGGAAAAGCGGAAACTTGCGAAAAAGGACCTTGTTTTGGACCGTTCTGCCTGAACACATTGCACAAGCCAGATGGAAAAACCATTATGCACGTGCAAGCACTGCTGTTTATGTGTGAGATGCTGTCTCTTGCTTGGCTTTATAAGAAGACATTCCACCAGTAGTAGGCCTGATCTGACAATGCCTCCACGACGAAAAGTGAGCGAGTTTGAGAGGGGACGAGCTGTTGCATGGTTCCAAGATGGTGTTCCCAAGCGAGAAGTGGCCAGGCGACTTCAGGTGTCCATCTCGGTCATTGTCAGACTGATTCAACGCTTCACAGCCACTGGGAGGGTCCATGAAAGACGCAGATCTGGTCGACCGAAGAAGACAAACCCACGTAAAGATCGTCTCATTGAACGACAAGCCCTGCACACAAGAACAGTCTCTTCCAGCATCATTCGAAGGCAGCTGAGGGTGGCTACTAACATCAACATCAGCCAGCAGACCATACGGAACCGCCTTCATGGGTTTAACCTCCGTTCTCGTCGCCCAGCTGTACGGCCACGCTTAACTCCAGCCCATAGGGCAGCACGCCGCGCCTTCTGCAGACGTCACGTGAGGTGGACACGTCGGCAATGGTCCCAGGTCCTGTTCAGTGATGAATCACGCTTCACCATGAACCACAACGACGGCCGACTGAGGGTCTGGAGGCGCCCAGGGCAACGCTTTATTGACACCACTGTCCAAGAAAAGGTGGCCTTTGGTGGAGGTTCTGTAATGGTCTGGGGGGCCTTCAGCCTTCACCACAGAACACCCTTGTATCATGTGCAGGGTAACCTGACTGGCCTCCGATACCGGGATGAGATCCTTCGACTGCTGGCTGTGCCTACACTGCAGCAGATGGGACCGACGGCTGTCTACCAGGATGACAACGCTCGCCCCCACAGGGCAAGGGTGGTCAACGACTTCCTGCAGCAGTCTGGAGTCAACAGAATGGAGTGGCCAGCATGCAGTCCCGATCTCAACCCGATTGAGAACCTCTGGGATGAGCTGGATCGCAAAGTGAGGAGCAACCACCACCCTTCCAGGGATGCCCAACACCTCTACCAGATGCTGCAGGCTGAGTGGCAGGCGCTTCCACAGAGGATCTTCACCAACCTGGTCAACTCGATGAGGACTCGCTGCGTCGAGTGCCAGAACAGCCATGGCGGTTACACGCATTACTGAACTTTTGGGAGCATCAGAATGCCCTGTCTTGTGATTTCAATGACTTTGGGAAATCAAATTTCGATACTTACCCACTTTGATCAAATGTACACACCAAACGATTGCTCGAAATTGAAGGCAATTGTGTATCGTTATCACTAAAGCATGGAATTAAATGTTTGCCAAACTTAACGCATTGGCTTTCTTATTTTGAAAGTTATGAATTTTTGTGCAAGTGATCCTTAACTTTTTGTGCGTAGCTTATATGTATATATAATATATATACACACACATACACACACGCATACGTATACACACACACACACACACACACACACACGTATACACACACCACACACACACACACACACGCACACACACACAATATATATATATATATATATATATATATATATATATATATATATAACGCATGCGCGCACGCAACAAAGAGAAAGAGAGAGAGGGAGAGGGGCAGAGAGAGAGAAAGAGAGAGAGAAAGAGATAGAGAGAGAGAGAGCCCGGATAATCAGAAACACACACACACACACACACACACACACACACACACACACACACACACACACACACACACACACACACACACACACACACACACACAGGGGAGAGAACAGCAGAAATGGTCACCACACTGTACAGGATGGCACACTGGCGCCTCAGCTTTCCTCCCTCCACCCTCCCTTCCCTTCTTCCCCCTCCCCCTCCCCCTGCCCTCTCTCTCTCTAACCACGTGACCAGAGAGCTGCCATAAAAATGACGCCTCGTGCCGACCCACGCTGTTGTCGCCGGCAGCCCGTGTGCTCGCTCTTTGTTGTTGTCCTGTCGCTGTGTTTGTCGGCATCTTGTTCACCCATCGCCATGAACATCCATCTCTCTCTCCTCGCCTTCCTTGCTGCTATCGGTGAGTTCCTCTGTCTGTCTGTCTATCTATCTGTCTGTCTGTTCGTCTGTCTGTCTGTCTGTCTGTCTGTTGCTGTGTATGTGGGTATCTTGTTGTTCATCCCTCACCATGAACATCCCATCTCTCTCTCCTCGCCTTCCTTGCTGCTATCGGTGAGTTCCTCCGCCTGTCTGTCTGGCTGTCTGTTCGTCTGTCTGTCTGTCTGTCTGTCTCTCTGTCTGTCTGTCGCTGTGTATGTGGGTATCTTGTTGTTCATCCCTCACCATGAACATCCATCTCTCTCTCCTCACCTTCCTTGCTGCTATCGGTGAGTTCCTCCGTCTGTCTGTCTGTTCGTCTGTCTGTCTGTCTGTCTCTCTGTCTGTCTGTCTGTCGCTGTGT
>JAPXFY010000034.1:40236905-40244405 GCA_030674185.1 Monoplex corrugatus
TTGATAATTTATATCTAGGGACATGAAGGGAAAGAGACAGTTGATAGTTTATATCTAGGAACCTGAAGGGAAAGAGACAGTTGATAGTTTATATCTAGAAACCTGAATGGAAAGAGACAGTTGATAGTTTATATCTAGAAACCTGAAGGGAAAAAGACAGTTGATAATTTATATCTAGAACCTGCAGGGAAAAAGACAGTTGATAATTTATATCTAGAACCTGAAGGGAAAAAGACAGTTGATAATTTTTATCTAGAAACCTGCAGGGAAAGAGACAGTTGATAGTTTATATCTAAAAACCTGAAGGAAAAGAGACAGTTGATAGTTTATATCTAGGAACCTGAAGGGAAAGAGACAGTTGATAGTTTAAGTCTAGGAACATGAAGGGAAAGAGACAGTTGATAGTTTATATCTAGGAACCTGAAGGGAAAGAGACAGTTGATAGTTTATATCTAGAAACCTGCAGGGAAAGAGACAGTTGATAATTTAAGTCTAGGAACATGAAGGGAAAGAGACAGTTGATAGTTTATATCTAGAAAACTGAAGGGAAAGAGACAGTTGATAGTTTATATCTAGGAACCTGAAGGGAAAGAGACAGTTGATAATTTATATCTAGGAACCTGAAGGGAAAGAGACAGTTGATAATTTATATCTAGGGAACTGAAGGGAAAGAGACAGTTGATAATTTATATCTAGAAACCTGAAGGGAAAGAGACAGTTGATAATTTATATCTAGGAACCTGAAGGGAAAGAGACAGTTGATTGTTTATATCTAGAAACCTGCAGGGAAAGAGACAGTTGATAGTTTATATCTAGGGACCTGAAGGGAAAGAGACAGTTGATAATTTATATCTAGAAACCTGCAGGGAAAGAGACAGTTGATAGTTTATATCTAGAAAACTGAAGGGAAAGAGACAGTTGATAGTTTATATCTAGAAAACTGAAGGGAAAGAGACAGTTGATAATTTATATCTAGAAACCTGCAGGGAAAGAGACAGTTGATAGTTTATATCTAGAAAACTGAAGGGAAAGAGACAGTTGATAGTTTATATCTAGAAAACTGAAGGGAAAGAGACAGTTGATAATTTATATCTAGGAACTGAAGGGAAAGAGACAGTTGATAGTTTATATCTAGAAAACTGAAGGGAAAGAGACAGTTGATAGGTAGAAGGTAGAAAGAAACTCTAGGGAGAGCTAGACAACAGAAGGTCTTCAGAGAAGTAACCCCCTTTAGACAAGTGTTTCGGCCCTGAATTCCTTACACTCTCGGGGGGCCGGGCCACATCCAGGTCATGACTCCTGGATGCCCTTCTGCTGTTGTCTATTTTTTTTTTTTTTTTCCCACGCCGGGGATCGAACCTGGGCGATTCTGCGCTTCAGAACTGCGGTACGCGGTTTTACCAATGTGCTAACGGGGCACACATCATCTGTAGGGAATTTAATCCTTATGAAGTTCACTTTTTTCGTTCCTCCTTGCCCAGATCCAGCTTGAGCTCCTTTCTGCTGCCTCTGCCATCGCTTTAAGGGCTCTAGTCCTCTTCTTCCCAGAAATGGCGAGTTGTTTCATGAGATCATAAGCGGAGGTGCCCACAAACCCTCTTGCCCCGACCTCTATGGCGAAGATTTTGACCCGCAGACCTGCTTTCTTCAGGGTGCTGGCAAGACCGGCGTATTTTTCGGTCTTGTAGATATGTGCTTCTTCCATTCTGCTTTCGTATGGCACAGTGAGTTCTATCAGAATCACTTGTTTCGAGGAGTCAGAGTGGAGAGCGATGTCTGGTCTCATGCCTGTCTTGCTGATGACATCTGGGTAATTTCTCCACTCTGGGAGGTCTGCTGTACACTCCCAGTCGACTGCTCCATCCAGAAGACCCTTTGGCAATGTGCTGGTTGTCATAGCACTTTCGGGCCAGACCTGTTTCCCTCCTGCTTTGTAGAACGTTGTCATAGCAATTGGTGCGTTTGGGGTCATGGTTTTTTCGCTAACCACATCTGTGATCACTTTCAGAACTTGGTTGTGCCTCCATGTATACCTTCCTTGGGCTAGCGCTACTTTGCAAGAGCTTAGGACATGTTCCACTGTTTGTTTCTTCTGACAGAGCGGACATGCTGGGTCGTCTGATTTCCCCCATTTCACTAAGTTTGCATTCGAGGGGAGCAGGTCATATACAGATCTGAGGAGGAAGCTTATCCTTAGAGGAGCCATGTGCCACATATCGTTCCAGCTGAGACTTCTTTGGAGTGCACTGTCCCATGTTGTCCATTGCCCCTGTTGACCT
Source organism: Monoplex corrugatus (assembly GCA_030674185.1). Classification (NCBI taxonomy): domain Eukaryota; kingdom Metazoa; phylum Mollusca; class Gastropoda; order Littorinimorpha; family Ranellidae; genus Monoplex; species Monoplex corrugatus. Next base: position 40,239,185 of record JAPXFY010000034.1, read on the forward strand.
TGCTGGACTGCCTTCTGCACTCTTTTGACATCTTCTTCTTCCTTCAACTCCTGTATGATCATGTCTCTTTTTTCCTTCCCTTTGGCTTTGGACCACCACTGCATTTTTGTTGCTCCCAGTCCCTGTCTGTTGGTTTGCGTGTGTCCAATTATTTCTTTGATGCTGAGGTTTCTCTTGGCATTGTTTACAGCCTCTTGGACTTTCCACTTTCTGCCAGTTCTCAGCTTTGGATGAACTGATCTCACGATATTGTCTTCCGATTCCTCCAGCATGCTCAACAGTCTTGCTTTTCCAACTTTGTATTCCTCCACTATGGATTTGAGAGGTAGCTTCAGCATTGCTTGACGACAGTAGAATGCAACATCAGTGAGACCAGGTGGGACACCGAGCCATTTTCTTGTGTATTTGTTGATTTTGGCTTCCATTGCTTCGACTGTGCTGGTGCAAATGTCATAGATTAGCAGTGGCCACAGCAGCTTTGGTATCAGCATGAACTGTAGACACCAGACTTTGTATTTGCCTGGCAGTCCGCAGTTGATAGTTTATATCTAGGAACTGAAGGGAAAGAGACAGTTGATAGTTTATATCTAGAAAACTGAAGGGAAAGAGACAGTTGATAGTTTATATCTAGAAAACTGAAGGGAAAGAGACAGTTGATAGTTTGTATCTAGAAAACTGAAGGGAAAGAGACAGTTGATAATTTAAGTCTAGGAACTGAAGGGAAAGAGACAGTTGATAGTTTATATCTAGAAAACTGAAGGGAAAGAGACAGTTGATAGTTTTTGGCTAGGAACTGAAGGGAAAGAGACAGTTGATAATTTAAGTCTAGGAACATGAAGGGAAAGAGACAGTTGATAATTTAAGTCTAGGAACTGAAGGGAAAGAGACAGTTGATAGTTTATATCTAAGAACTGAAAGGAAAGAATATCTGAAGCACAACACAAGGCGCGAGTTGGCGTATAAATGTTTATTTTCTCACAAAGGTATTATGGAACACACTGGTTGTTTCCCTTTATTCTATTATTGTCCTTAAGACCACTTACCTTCCACCGTGGGGATGCCGAGGGCTCTTTCAGTATAAATAGTATCCCCACCTTCTGGAAATTCTGTGCTAGAAATTTCCTCTTTTCTGTCACTCTCTTTGTTTTGTTTTGTTTCGTTTTGTTTTGTTTTGTTTTCTTCCTCTTTTGCTCTCCGTCATTTCTTCCTACTATTTTCTGCCTGGCTGGTCCATTTACCTGTATGTGTTTGATAACGTCTTACGTACTTTCTTTTAGGAGTGATAATTAGGTACATGTACATGTAATAAGTGCATTTTTTGACTCTAGGGAAATGAGGGAATTTACGCCCGTTTTTGTATATGTTTTAATGTCCTTACTTATGTTTAAGTTTGTATTCAGGTTTTTTTTTTTTAAATCACCAATAAATGAATAAATAAACAAAATATATAAAAAGCATCATGGAATTTTTCGGCCCCTAACTGATCCCTACCTAGAGTGGAGTCTGATGTGGGCTCGTTAGGAAGACAGGGACCACACAGCCCAGTAGGAAGACAGAGACCACACAGCCCAGTAGGAAGACAGGGACCACACAGCTCAGTAGGAAGACACGGACCACACAGCTCAGTAGGAAGACAGGGACCACACAGCCCAGTAGGAAGACAGGGACCACACAGCCCAGTAGGAAGACAGGGACCACACAGCTCAGTAGGAAGACAGGGCCACACAGCCCAGTAGGAAGACAGGGACCACACAGTCCAGTAGGAAGACAGGGACCACACAGCTCAGTAGGAAGACAGGGACCACACAGCTCAGTAGGAAGACAGGGACCACACAGCCCAGTAGGAAGACAGGGACCAGACAGCCCAGTAGGAAGACAGGGACCACACAGCTCAGTAGGAAGACAGGGACCACAAGCCCAGTAGGAAGACAGGGACCACACAGCCCAGTAGGAAGACAGGGACCACACAGCTCAGTAGGAAGACAGGGACCACACAGCCCAGTAGGAAGACAGGGACCACACAGCCCAGTAGGAAGACAGGGACCACACAGCCCAGTAAGGAAGACAGGGACCACACAGCCCAGTAGGAAGACAGGGACCACGCAGCCCAGTCTCATCCACTTCACGCACACGCCACTGAGGGTGTTGCTCCGATTTGCATAACAAAAATACGGCAGGTGTCTCGTCTCGTTTTCCAAAGGCAGTGGCTGTACAATCAGGAAACATAATTTAATTATGAATGCAGTGTGTAGAGTACAACCTGTCATGGCTACTTTATTATATGCATGTGTGAAAACCTGTCATCAGGAAATAATTTAATTATGAATGCAGTGTGTAGAGTACAGCCCTGTCATCAGGAAACATAATTGTAATTATGAATGCAGTGTGTAGAGTACAACCCTGTCATTGGTATTTAATTGGAATGCATTTAGTAACACCCGTCATCATCTAGATACACCTCATCAACATTTCAGTATACAACCTCTTGTTCTCAATCCATTACTCTACCATCACCACCATCCACCATCATCTCATCATCACCACCACCATCATCGTCATCACACCACCATCCACCATCCCATCATCACCCATCCACCATCCTCATCATCACCACCATCCACCATCCTCATCATCACCACCATCACCATCATCCTCATCAACCACCCATCTCACCCCCATCATCCTCATCACCACCATCACCATATCCTCATCATCACCATCCACCATCCTCATCACCACCATCCACCATCATCCTCATCACCACCATCCACCATCCTCATCACACCATCCACCATCTCTCATCACCACCATCCACCATCCTCATCATCCACCATCCACCATCATCCTCATCACCACCATCCACCACATCCTCATCATCACCATCCACCATCATCCTTATCATCACCATCCACCATCCTCATCATCACATCCACCATCATCCTCATCACCACCATCCACCATTCCTCATCACCACCATCCACCATCCTCATCATCACACCATCCACCATCCTCATCATCACCACCATCCACATCATCCTCATCACCACCATCCACCATCTCTCATCACCCATCCACATCTCTCATCACACCATCCACCATCCTCATCACCACCATCACCATCATCCTCATCACCACCATCCACCATCCTCATCACACCATCACCACCTCATCATCACACCATCCACCTCCCATCCACCCATCCACCATCATCCTCATCACCACCATCCACCATCACCTCATCACCATCACCATCACTTATCACACCATCCACATCTATCATCACCATCCACCATCCTCATCATCACCAATCCACCATCCTCATCACACCATCCACCATCCTCATCACCATCACATCCCATCATCACCATCCACCCTCTCAATCACCATCCACCTCGATATACCACCATATCCCCTACAGTGTGAATACAGCTGTCCATCGTGTGCTCTTCATGACGTGTGTCTCATGGTGACCTTAGTGTTCAGTGGGTGTGGGAGTGACATAGGAGAGGTGCAGCAAACAAACAAAGAAGCAAAGAAACGCAGAAAGAAAATAGTTTAGAGGACAAACAAAACAAACAAACACACCAAACACACAAACAAACACACAAACACACACAGAAACAAAAAGCACACAAACAAACAAACAAAACGAACAAACAAAGAAAAGAAACAAGCACACGAACAAACAAGCACACAAAGAAACAAACCAAACAAACCAAACAACAAAACAAAACCAACCAACCAACCAACCAACCAACAAACAAAAAAACAAACAAATAAACAAGCAAACCAACCATCCAAACAAACCAAACAAACCAACCAAACCAACCACCAAACAAAACAAACAAAAACAAACAAAATAACAAAGGAACACACAAATGCACAAACAAGCAAACAAACAGTGTAAAAACAAACAAAAAACAAACAAACAAACACACAAAGAAACAAACAAACAAGCACACAAACAAAGCAAACAATAAAACAAACAAACGAACAACAAAACAAGCAAAACAAATAAAACAAACAAAAACAAAATAACAAACACACAAACAAACAAGCAAAGAAACAAAACAAACACACAAACAAACACACAAACAAACACACAAATAAACACACAAAACACAAACACACACAAACAAGCAGACAATCAAAACGAGCACACATACAAGCAAACACAACACACACACACACACACACACACACACACACACACACACACACACACACACACACACACACACACACACACACACACACACACACACACACACAAATAAATAAACAAACAAACAATCAACCACACAAACAAACAAGCAACCACCTAAACAAATCAAGTAGCTTAGGGCGGCGATGAATCTGTCATTATGACAAGCAGACATCATAATAAGCAGACACCATGACAACCAGACAGCATGTGTTGACACCATGACAACCAGACGCCATGACAAACAGACAGCATGTGGTTGACACCATGACAACCAGACACCATGACAACCAGACAGCATGTGTTGACACCATGATAACCAGACACCATGACAACCAGACAGCATGTGTTGACACCATGACAACCAGACACCATGACAACCAGACAGCATGTGTTGACACCATGACAACCAGACAGCATGTGTTGACACCATGACAACCAGACGCCATGACAACCAGACAGCGTGTGTTGACACCATGACAACCAGACACCATGACAACCAGACAGCATGTGTTGACACCATGATAACCAGACACCATGACAACCAGACAGCATGTGTTGACACCATGATAACCAGACGCCATGACAACCAGACAGCATGTGTTGACACCATGAAACCAGACGCCATGACAACCAGACAGCATGTGTTGACACCATGACAACCAGACACCATGACAACCAGACAGCATGTGTTGACACCATGACAACCAGACCCCTGACAACCAGACAGCATGTGTTGACACCATGACAAACAACACTGGCATAAGAAGGGCGAGAAGTGCAGGATCTGCATCAACAAACGGATTATGTATGGCATGGCATGGCAGACGAACAAGACATACATGTATCATGCCATGTATCAGGGTGTGCGACAAACATCATACAGTGAGTGATGCAGACACATGCTGTTGTTGACGTCATGCCCTTCCCCCCCCCCCCTCCCACACACACACTCACGTTCTGTTCTACACACATTGTAACGTGAATCAGCTCCAACATTTCAACAATGCACTTTTT